>OX596247.1:15413316-15443112 GCA_951394255.1 Polyploca ridens | reverse complement strand
TAGATGTTTTGAGCAAATTAGTATCTTGTGCACTATATCTAGCCTTGTATCTAGGCGTAATTTAAAAAAAGTGCGAAACACATTCAGTCAAAGCATCCGAAAAACAGCGTATTTGCCTGAACTTTGGCCATATCTAATCTACCTATAAATTGTAAAAGTAAAGAAAACATTTAGATACCAAGCTTGCAAATGTATTGGAAATTCTAAATAACTAACTTTTTTTTCACGAACTTGTAAGATTTTTTCACAAGAAGTATACTCCTGGAACAAGTTTTATGAATGCGAAATCATGAATGACGACCTAGCGAAGCGGCCGCGAGTGATCAGCGGAATTTACCGACTGATAACCGACGGCTCTGATGCTATCTCTCTTTTTTCGTAGTCAAACATTACGTTGGATGAAACAACAAGCTTTTAGACTGTGCTCGCGTTAAAGTTGCGCCGGCCACAGAGGGCCGCCTTAAACATAATCTTCAGTTTTATAATATTGCTATTATTAGGACCATTCACCATAAGACATAATTGGGTTGTTCTTCTTTTCTACCGACAATCGCCTGTCCTCATCTTATACATCGCATTGGAGTATTATTTTGACTATTATATAAGTTTAATTTTCATAGAATAGCGTGATAGAGTGGTAATCCAAAATGTGGTCTCTGTTGAATATGGCCACTCGGTCACAGTATTTTCTGGAAAACCACCTTCAAAAAGTACATTATCAGCAAGGAAAGAAGCATTAATTTATCCTAATAAAAATACATGTAAAATTTTAAAAAAACAAACATCGATAGTTCAAATAAGTTCTTTGTTAAAAATTTCATTTTGAATAAAAGCTTTTTTTGAGTGACTGTACTTTTTGTTAACTGTACTTGCATTATCATCCAATACACTAATGTATACCAAATATCAAGTCAATCCGAACACTGGAAGTGGGTGAAATTCGACTTGCAAGATTCCATCGAAACAAACATACATTGCAAGTTAAAATAAAAGCTTGTAAAATCTGAAAAATTACTGTTTACTGTCTGTAGAAAAGAAGAATGACCCAATTTCATATGAATAATCGTTAGAATCGTGTTTAAGATATATGTGTGTGATAGGAAAGCAGTGAACGAGCAGAAGGAGCTCAAGCTACTGCTGGACATGTATAAGGGCGTCAGTAAGGAGCAGCGGGACAAGGTGCAGCTGATGGCCGCCGAGCGGAAGGCGCGCCAGGAACTCGACGAGCATCACAAGAAGGCTAAGATGGCACAGGTGCGCATTATAAATACATTTTTCAACACACTCGCCTGTAAAGTGAAAATTATTGCAAAATATAAGTCTGTTTTTTTTTCCTCGCAAGTGTGATGAAAAATGTCGTATGAAGCCCATCACACAAGTAGCTATAATATATATTAATATAAATCATAGCAAGGCATATTATATATTTTCCATACAAACTTTGAACTGACCGCACACCGAGCTATAATATAAATTATGTGACGTCACCAAGCTATACTGTAATATAATATTATTACATATTAATATATATTATCGCATATTAATATATATTATTGCATATTAATATATATTATGGTATAGCAAGACATATTACGACATATTTTGAATGTGCAGCATGTTCCACGCGTTCATCGGTCAGTCGAGCGCATTTTTTTGTTTTTTTTTTATACTACTATGTTAGCAAACAAGTATACGGACGCTCACCTGATGGTAAGCGGTCAACGTAGTTTATTGACGCTTGCAACACCAGGGGTATTATTCATTCGTTGCTGACCCTGCTAAAATCTCTTCACAACCTTTTTGAACTTCTCTCTTTTCTACCACCTACATGCAACGCCCGTACGCCACCCATCCGTCCGCAGTCTCTGTTAATTTTCAGATAAGGAATTTAGTTCTAGTTTTTGTGCGGGACTGGGCAACCAACTTAATATCAAAATTAGCAACGGAATCTTCCTCCGAAGAACTATCAATTAAATCCAATGATAATGTGTTTGTTGGATCCATAATTTTTGTATTCACAAATAAGAACACCCTCTATTTAAAAACTCGTGGGAACGTTAGGCCGACCATCAATGAAATGAAGGCAAAATATATATTATAGCATCGTCTCCGTGTTTGGTAGCTTGCTATAATTTATATTATAGCTCGGCATATTAATATATATTATAGCTACGTCTGTGACGGGCTTTACACTCGTGTGCATTGATTTATTACACTCTCGGCTCCCTTATCGCGTTTGCCTGCGGCTCACACGCTTAATACCACATGTAAATCGCTAATAATCAAATTGCACACATGTATCATGATGTACTATATTGACCAAAATCGTCAACATCTGCTAAAATTATATTGAACTAGCTGTCCCCCGCGGTTTCACTCGCGTTCCCGGGATACAATATAGCCTATGTCCTTCTCCATACCATAGGCTATGTGCATGCCAAATTTCATGATGATCCGTTGAATAATTGCGGCGTGAAAGCGTAACAAACAAACATACAAACAGAGTTACTTTTTTAGTATTACTACTTTATTAGTATGGATAGTATGGATATGTTAAAATTGTGATTGAATTTTGAATACCCCAGAAAGGTTATTCCTCTAGAAATCTTTTGGTCCTCCAAATATGAAATCTTTAGGTCCACCAGGTTACTAGGGTTAAGGCTGTGCACACTTTTTGAATACTAGTTTTGCCCCAGGGCATCCGGGCAATATATGTATGCGCATTAAATTGGGATGTTTCCTGGGTAAAAAATAATAATAATTCTTATTAGTCCGGCAGTTAGGTTATCATAAATAATGGACACCTATTTTTTGCTTTACCAAATCATAAAAAAAATACAAAGACAAAGCGCGTCTAAGTTTGAGAGTAGAGGCTCGTGATGTCACTTTAGAGTAAAAAGTGTACCACGACGTGACGTCTCGCGGAACTAACACACCGTATCTTCGTATTTTTTTAATAATGTAAATGACGGAATTCAGGAATCTAGCATATTGGGATTATATTGACATATATGGTGTAACGGAAAGGGTATATATATCCGAAGGGGTAAGGACTACATCAGGTACAGACTATAAAAAGTTTCAGCTATAAATAAATTACTCAAAAATTTAACCTAATTTTTGAATTCAAGTTTATTGAATTAAAATCATGACCAACATGTCACCGGTCAATGAGGGTCATTATCATTTTGCGTCCCTTGCTAATATTAATATAAAATTTTCTTTTCCGCGATCTGTGCGCCTAGTACCAAAAAAGTGGATTACTGTAATGTATATACACTTTCCGTTACACCCTATGCGAAGGCCCGAATCGTACCAATCATTTTTAACCATTTATCCTCATGTTATTTATCAGGAGAGCAAACGCGAACGTCGTCTAGCAGACGAGGACGCGCTACGCAAGATCAAACAACTAGAGGAACAGAAATACGAGTTACAAAAACAGTTATCATGCGCCCGACCCACCGCAGACCCACTACACGCATTCTCGCGACCATTCGCCGGATCACAAGAAGAAGAAGCCCTCCTCAACGAGATGGAAGTCACCGGACAAGCCTTCGAAGACATGCAGGAGCAGAACAGCAGGCTCATACAACAACTCAGGGAAAAAGACGACGCCAATTTCAAGCTTATGTCAGAGAGGATAAAAGCCAATTCACTGCATAAGCTGTTGCGTGAGGAGAAACAGCTGTTGCAGGAGCAGGTGGGTTGTAGGTTTTTTTTTTAGATAAGTTTGATGTGGGTGTGGGAGAAGGCATGATTGTTAAGGACATTGTCTTTACAAAATTTTCTTTCGACCTGACTTGTCTATGGAGCTGTGGACTCAATAAAACCTATATACATCGATTGGGGACACTCGTACAAATTTACTAAGTGTCTATATCCTAAAACGTCTCACGTTAAATAGTTATTTCCAAAAAAAGGTCGATGTTTGACTCATTAGATGTTTGTTTGCGTTCTATGGTGCTAGAATAGCTAGATTAGCTCTATTATTTACTAAAAGTAGTATTTAATATTATACATGTAGGATGAAGGGGTTTGAGAACGGCTAATAAAAATGCAGATTCTTCATATACAATAATTTCTTTAAATTTCGTCTTACCATATTTCGTCTTTACTCTGTACGTCTTCGAATCAAAGTGTCTCTCTCTCTCTCTTTCATCCATCCCTTTCACTCACTCACTACACGTTCCATTCCTACATACATGATAATGATATCAATTTTTTTGTACAAGTCGGCTAACTAAAGCGTCTAAAGCTGGAATATTCACAGTACTCACATTCGTACAATTTCATGATACAGTATGTTTTAATACATTATTGCTTCTAATCAGTTAGTCAATTCTAATGTACGAATGAAAAAATACCACTATATTTATGAGTAGTAACAAAAGCATACTCATAAGCTTGACCGCGCGCGAGAGAGACGGACAGAATTTTCATGATGCGCATGCAGTGCGACGTGACGCCGCGCGCTTATTCACAGACACTACACAAGCGCAACGTGTAAATGTGTTGAACGTGCCAGCTTTAGTTAAAAATAATAAAAAATAAAAAAGCCTTTATTTCCATATCCTTATTTACATACCGATTAATTTTTAAATAAGTTTCATTAATAGGTTAGTAAATGTTCTTTAGTAACTAGTTGTTAGTTTGGTTAGTTTTCTGCTTTTGGATATGGACCCCTCTTTGGGTGAAGTCCTCCTCCAAATTCTTCCAAGACTCTCTATTACCGCTTTAGTTAACCGACCTATACTTTCATATGCATTTAGTAAAATGAAGTGTAATAACGTTCATTTTGTTTGAAATCTATTTCGCCAGTTTCCCACCACCGACAATAATCTCTGATTGGCTAAGTCAAGAACAAACGATGCAGTGATTGGTCCTTGCTGTTCAATATCAGTGCCAAATTACTGACTAGTTGCGGAATTGGATTGCCAGTACCCCTAGACAAAGTATATTTCGTTGCGTTTGCGCGAATAGAAACGTTACAAAATGTATGAGATTGACATTTGGTTCAAAGTCAAAGCCATTTATTCAATTTAGGCCCCAGAAGGGCACTTATGAAGGTCACATTTACTGAAGTTACCACTGGTTCGGAACTCGGCCTTCAACTGAGAAGAATTGAACTGAGAAGTTAGGTACTACTGTACGTTAGGATTTAGCGTATCCTTATGTCAATCTCATACATTTTGTAACGTTTCTATTCGTGCAATTCGTGTATTACTACTCTACAGGGATGTTTCCTAGATGATTTGATAATGATATCAGTTTAGTTGTAACGTGTTGTGTTGTGTTGTGCTGTGTTGTGTAGGTGGTGACCCGCGACCAACAGATCGAGTCGATGGGCGGCGTGGCGCGGCGGCTGGAGGAGAAGGAGCGCCTCCTGCAGGCCACGCTCTCCGCCGTGGAGAAGGAGCTGCTGCTGCGCCAGCAGGCCATGGAGATGCACAAGCGGAAGGCCATCGAGTCCGCGCAGTCCGCCGCTGACCTTAAACTGCACTTAGGTAACCTATACTGGGTTACTTTTCAACCTCTAGCCATTTTCTCAGGGACCCAATTCTCAGCCACTCGAATTCATCACTCGTTCGAAATAAAGTTCGAACTCGTACTTTTTTCGAATGTAAATCAAGTTAGGCTATTCTGAATTTTGAAGACGCCATTTTCTCTCAATTTTCGAGGGCTAGCGCTCGAACTGCTTCGACTGGTCGGGACCGTTCGAAACGTATTTCGAATGCGAACTATTAAACGTCAAACAGTAAGGTTGTTATTTGGAAACGTAATGACAGATAAGCCTAAGGATTTTCGTTACGCACAGTCAATATTTTTGCATATTAATTTATAATTATTATATAAAATTGATTGCACTGCAAAACTCACATAACGATTTAATAATAATTGGTGATTTTAATGCTAAGATTGGCAAGAGAACTAAAGAAGAATACAGAGCTATAGGCCCATGGGGTTACGGCACCCGAAACCATCGTGGAGAGGCCCTCATTCAATTCTGTCTAGAAAATGAGCTTGCAATAGCAAATACTTTCTTCAAAAAGAAATTGAAGCAACGCTGGACTTGGAAATCACCAAATGGGCAAACAAAAAATGAAATTGACTTTGTAATTGTAAAAAATATTCAGAATGTACATAACGTAGAGATTATAAATACAACATATTTACCTTCTGACCATAGACTGGTGCGCTCTACATATGTAACAAATGCTAAACAGAAACGACAAATAAGGAAAAGAGAATTAAAGGTCAATGACCTAACAAATATTGAAAAAGAATCATTAAGAAACTTATTTGAACACGAGCACAGTAAAGCAAATGTAGATACAAATGTACAAAACAATTATGTCACCATCATCAACTCGATTAATAAATGTGTTGAATTATTACCAAAGAAAGAGGAAAACTGTCATAGTAATATAATTAATTCAGAAATAAAATCTCTTATAAAAGAAAGAACAGAATTGAAGACTAAGGACAATAAAACTAAGGACGAAAAGAAGTGTTTATCTAAGCTTTATAACAAAATAAGGAAAAAAATTAATAAAAATAAAACCAAAAATCGCTTTAATATTATTAAAAGAGAGCTAGAAAAGCGAGGGTCCGTAAAGAGGGCTGAGAAAAAGTTGAGTAATGTAAAAGAGTGGATAACATCATTAGGTGATAAAAATGGTACGAGCTCTACCAACAGACAGAGTTTGATTAAAATTGCAACGGAATTTTATAAAGACCTCTATAGTAATCCAGATGTCGAAACTAACACCACATTATTATGCAACGACTTAGCAGAGGTTGAAGATATACCACCATTTATAAAATCGGAGATATACCACTCTATTATGAAATTAAAGATAGATAAAAGCCCTGGAGAAGACGGTATCACTAATGATGTGATGAAGGCAATTATTGATCCAATTACACCCATATTGACAGAGCTTTTTAATAACATCATGTACTCTAACTGTATACCATACGAATGGGAAAACGCTATCATTACATTACTTTATAAGAAAGGAAATACCTCAGATATAGGAAATTATAGACCAATCAGCTTACTTCAGACCATCTATAAAATATTTACAAGTACTCTATTACGAAGAATAAGAGTAATCTTAGATAATGAACAACCAAGGGAACAAGCAGGTTTTCGACCCAACTACTCAACTATTGATCATTTATTTACTCTAACACAAATAATAGAACGTTATAATGAGTACAACAAACATATTTTTATTGCTTTCATTGATTATTCAAAAGCCTTTGACACAATTTCCCACAATCAGCTTTGGACTGCACTAGAGACGCAAGGAGTACCCGTAAAGTACATACAAATACTGCAAGAGATTTACAAGAAAAGCAAGGCTCTTATTAAGCTCGATAGAAAAGGAAGTTTATTCCCACTAGAGAGAGGAGTGAGGCAGGGAGACCCTATCTCTCCAAACCTTTTCACAGCATTACTACAGCAAATATTTTCAAAGCTTGACTTCGAAAGAAAAGGTATTAACATAAATGGAGAATGGTTGCATCACCTCCGATTTGCAGATGATATTCTCCTCATCAGTGAAAACCATGGAGAGTTAGTATACATGTTGACTGCCTTAGATAGAGAAAGCCGTAAATGCGGCCTAGAAATGAACCCTAATAAAACATGCATAATGACAAATGGCAAAAGAATACCAGTACATGTAAGAGGAGAACCTATAAAATATGTCGATGAATATTCATATCTAGGACAAAACATATCCTTTCAGGACCACACAATGATAGAAGTAGAGAAAAGGATTAAAAAAGCATGGAATAGGTATTGGTCCTTAAAACATGTATTCAAAGCTAAACTTCCAATCTCACTAAAGAAAAGAGCATGGGACTCCACTGTTTTACCTACTCTGTTATATGGATGCCAAAGCTGGGCACTAACGAAAAAAGTAATCTCTAAAATTCAAGTCTTCCAACGAGCTAATGAAAGGAGCATGCTAAACATCAGGTTACGTGATCGTCACCGTAATTGTGACATAAGGCAAGAAACTAAATTAATAGACGCCGCTAAATTAGCTTGCCAACTCAAATTGCGCTGGGCCGGGCACGTAGCAAGCCTGACTGATGACCGATGGACTGGGAGAGTGGTGCACTGGTACCCGCGCGACGCGCGCAGGCCGCGAGGCAGGCCGCGCCGAAGGTGGTCTGATGACATAGTGGAGGTGGCGGGACCCACCTGGACTAGACTCGCATCTGATAGGAGTACGTGGCGTAACATGGAGGAGGCCTTTACCCTAAAATGGGTTATCCCTTAAATATTTAATTGTATAACTAATTTGTATTTTAATAATTTGAATTTGTATTAATAGAAGTAACTTATAATTTTTAATTACTATTTTATTGCATGTTTGTTGTGTTATGATTTAATTGAAAATATTTTCAAAATCAATGTATGTAATGAATAGTATTGTTATTTGGGAAATAAAAGGCTTATTATTATTATTATATAAAATTGATTCACTTATGAATTCCGGATATATTAAGATATAAAAAGTGTAAAACGTTGTTTTAAATTTTTTATTTAAGATATAACATTATCGCGTACGTTAAAACGCAATTATCAAGTGAAACGAAACGCATTGTGCAATTTGTATCTATCATAATGGCAACATTTATTCCTTACACTCGAACTTAGTTAGATTAGTGTCGAGAATACAGGAATCGAAAAATGGACTCCGCCCCTCGAAATTTTACGGTCGAACTAGCACTCGCAATGCAAGTTCGATTCGAAGGCTAGTTCGAGGGAAATGAGAATTGGGTCACAGGGTTTGCTTAGTAGATGATTAAAAATAATGTTATTATTACATTTTGTATTTTATTGTTTCTATTGCAGAAAAATATCACGCGCAAATGAAGGAAGCGCAACAAGTCGTAGCGGAGAAAACAAGTGCGCTGGAAGCGGAAGCGTACAAAACAAAAAGACTTCATGTAAGACATTACTTTATTTATACCATTAAGTCAGCAAATAAACTTACGGCCCGCCTTATGGTAAGCGGTTGCCGTAGCCATATGGACGTTTGCAATACACGAGGCATCCCACGCGTTACTGACTCCCCAATGAGCTCTGGCGACCTTACTCACATAAATACAATGAACATAATTAAAACAGATGTCCCTGACTTCTGAGCTAGGTCTAAACCTGTTACAGAAGTCAGTACCCTCTCCTATGCAATAGGATCAAGTTTAATATTTATGTAAATAATGCAATCATTTAGTTATAATAACAAAAGTGCGCTTAAGCACTATGTGTGTGTGTATGTGTGTTGGGGGGGTGTTCGCATGTGTGAGGTATGTGTGAATTTAAATCTTATTTTATCATTGAATAGGGTATAATATGATATGAAATATATGATAACGCAGGAGGAGCTAGCAATTCTCCGTCGCAAAGCGGAGCGGATGAAGAAGATGGAGCAAGCCGGGAGCAGCATGGACGAAGTGCTGCTGGAGGAGATACGGGAGTACAAGGAGACCCTCACGTGCCCCTCTTGCAAGGTAAAACGAGATGAAGGTCCCGGGTTCGAATCCTACAGTGAGCTTGAACTTTCCTTATGGTGAGGAAACTATGGCATGCTGGTAGAGGGTACTTTATAGTACCTGCCCACCTGGCTTGCTACCACCCTCATGGTGAAAATCTGTCTTATCCTACCTATCGGTGTGTTCCGACAGCTGCACTTGACATCCTTCTAGGCTTTCTGTGCTTACCACCTTCGGCCACATAAATCACTTACCATGGTGAGATTGCGGTCAAACAAGCCTATACGCAGTGAAGAAAAAAATTCTTCATTTATTTGGGCTTGCGAGGACCAAAGGAAAACTATTACTTTGTCTGATCTAGAATAAACCATAGCGCTATGATGTATACCGACCTGGTGCATTACCGAATAGCTAATTAATGCATTCTCAAAGTTCTGTATCTGTGAGATACGAGTAGCCACAAAAATCCTCCAAATATGGACTGACGTGCGAAGCCAACAAAGAACAATCTCAGTATCAGTCCAAGCAAATACATCTGAGATATCAACTGTACGACCCAAAGTATGATAAATATGATTGAGGAGTTTAGTCAGAAGAGACCTGACAACTCCAATTTAGCGTTGGTTAACCTAAACCTAATAGAGCGACTTTACTCTTGGCCATTACTAAATGGACAACAATTTGACCGAATGGACTGATCTAATACCACGGCCGCATACCCTCGCTTGGATGCAACACAAAACCCGTGGACGCTAACACGACGTTTGCCTGCCGGCAGTCCGGGTAAAGAAAAAAACGTTTTTTTTTTTTTTAATTTGTTGGCGTCACACTGCTTGTGTATTTTGCCATTTTCCAGTTATATTATAAGTTCTAGTCACAATAAATCACGTTCACATAGTCCTCAGTCAGTCACTGTCCATAAAAGTCATGTTTTAGTACAATGGTGGTTGTACTAAAACTTTTCACGGACTTCTTGGGACAACTTGAAAAGGCACGATATACATGATTCATTTCATTTCACTTCACTGGTGCACATGGATTGATCTTTATTGGATAAAATACCACCGATAATATGCAATAAAACTCAAAATACACGTATTTATGAAAATAAAAATGAAAACGCTATGTCACTCTGCAAGTTCCCGCCAAAAAGTCCTCCAAAAAACTGTTTACATCCAGAAGTGAGAACACAATCGACCACCAAATCTTTTTACAACACTTCTGGAATAGGTTCGTTCCAACTAATCGCTATCCAAAGCTTCTCCTAAAACACTTAGCCAAAAATAAGACAGGTGTAATCCATCCATTGGGATCAAAAGTCCGGGCAACAGTCGACAAAACAGAGCCTCGTCCAGGTCTTTGGAGAGTCCAATAATATCCGATAGGTGAAGACATCTTGGACTGATTGGGCTTATTTAATATTGTCATCATCATCAGGCTATAATTACCACTGCTGAGTACAGGCCTCCTTTCACAAATTAGGGTGAAAGGGAATGGGCAGTTACTCCACCATGCGTGCCCACTGCGGATCAGTGGTTAACCTACTGCTGGAGTTATCAAGCCGCCTACGAGGCCGCGCAACTACCTTAACGACTATCGTGCCAGTGCCTTCCGAAGCACGGGAAACCCTCGAGTTGAAATATCACTAGGTTGTCACCGATCCAAGTACCGGCCTCACCGGTTGTAGCTTAACTTTAAGATAGTAAATGAGACATAATGTTGCAGGTGAAGCGCAAAGACGCAGTGCTGACGAAGTGTTTCCACGTGTTCTGCTGGGACTGCCTGCGCACGCGCTACGAGACGCGCCAGCGCAAGTGCCCCAAGTGCAACGCGGCCTTCGGCGCCAACGACTACCACCGCCTCTACCTCTCCACTTAGACTACCCCCCACCCACCACACAACACCCCCCACAACACAACACAACTAGGGAATGCAAACCGGTTTCACCGAAAATCGAAAAACCGGTTATTCGGTACGGTTTTGACCAAAAAAAAACCGGTTTTACGTAACACCAAAACCGGTTTTTCGGTAATTTTCGGTTTTTATATCAATGTTTGGAAATACTAAAAAAGGAAGATTTGCCGCCGTTTTGTAAACTGAGTGCAAAGCAGTGAGTATTTTTGTGATGAACTGAAGGGTGTTGATGTGTAGTGTGTTGAGCTGGTAAGAAAATAACTTATAATGATTATTGTTTTTATGATATAAAATACGTTAAACTTTGTTTTACAATACTTATGCAGCAAACTAGCGTACGGCCCGCCTGATGATAACCAGTTACCTTAGCCTATGGATGCTTGCACTGGCAACATAACGGTTATCACTCGCACGTTGCCAACCCTCAACCGTTTTGAAGCGGGGAGCTCATTCCACAGCCTGAGCGTCCACGATAGGAAGCTTCTTTGAAACCGCACAGTACGAGACCATTTTGGTTCCAATGTGTGTGGACGTACTCCCTGTCGGTGACTACCATGGTAGAAGGTAACTGGGCATCAGGTCAAACAATTCTTCAGAACACTGCCCGTTGGAAAAGTGGTAGAACACACATAAGAAGGCAGTGTCTCCTCAGACTAAGGGGCTGTAAAACACTTGTGAGCTCGGGATCGTCGACAATTCTAACGGCACGTCGCTGAACTGAGTTTAAATACCCAAGCAGGTATCCAGGTGCCCACAAAAGACAGAAATACTCCATTTGGGCCAGACTTGCGAATTATATAGTTGCTGTCTTTGTCTCGATAAGAAGTACTGCTTCGCTCTATTAATCACACCGAGTTTTTTGGATACCTTGTAGATGACTTTGGAACAGAACGTCTCGCTATAAATACTAATGCGAAGGATCCCAATGCTTTTCGTGATCTTGAGGGACATGTTCTAGAAATGAAAAGCCACAGCAAATGGACTTTTCTCAAAGGTGAATGCGCAGGCTTGTGTGTGACTTAGTGGGGTTGAAATAGACTAGGTTTAGTCGACCCCGATCGAATCCACTAGTTTGTGTACTCTCGATTTAAGACGTAAGTCCTTCGCGCCTTTTCTCCAATATAGAACGAGGGACATTTGCACGGCTCGTGTAATGAGCATCACCTGTAATTTCATCTGCATAGCAATTAATGCTGGCAATAGATCGTATATCATTGATATGCTGGAGGAATAGTGTTGGGGATAATTCAGAGCCTTGCGGGACGCCAGCATTAATGTCATGCTATCGGAGCAACTACTGTCAATGAAGGCTCTTATGTATCTGCCAGACAGCAAGCTGATTGATTGGTGTTATTTTTTACCCGTCTGCACGACAACAAAGACTGGGTAATGTTTTTTTTTTTTATCTAAGGACAACATTCGTATAGTAATACTCACGTTTTTGTGTACACGCAAGTTGCTGTGCCGCTATAATAAGCCATGTTCATAATATTACGTGTGAAAAGAATATTATAACGTACGAAACATAATTTAATAAATGTTTAAATAAGTACTTATTAATTACTGATCTATTTTTTTAAATAAAGACATCATATCTCATAGCAATTAAAAACCAAGCAAACGTGATATGTTTTTATGATTTCATTCGTATAAAATAAAATCAAAAGCAACGAACCGTGTAGTCTATATAATCGAGTCTCTGATGAAAACGAATCTACAGAGTTAAATAAACTATTATTTCCATCAATTTGATGAAAAAGAGATGGATGAATTGTATGAAAGATGATAACGGATAGAAGGGACGAATGAAAGAAGCGTACATATTGCGCCGATCCCAAATGATTGGAAACAGGGCAGGTGATGTTTCTTTTATACCCACTTCATTACCTTTAACTGATAATAATTCCTCAGTTTGCGATTTTTACATCTTAGGCACGGTTAGTATCTATAATTCGAGCTATAGAAATAACGTGAAAGAAAAAAACGAGCGATTATTTAAAAAACCGGTTTAAAACCGGTTAACCGGTTTTTACGTCTCATAACCGAAATAAAAACCGGTTTTCATTTTGCCACGGTTTTGCATTCCCTAAACACAACTACTACTGTACTATATACACCGGCCTCGCTCGGTACCTGCCTCAACTACCTTGCGGAGGTATGAAAACGGATGATTCCTGGTAAAAAAAAAACTAGTCCGTCAGTTAGATTATCAAAAAATATTTGACACGTATTTTTTGCTTTACCAAAACATTGAAAAATTACGAAAATAAAGCGCTTCGAAGTTCGGGAGTGGAGGCTCGTGACGCCATTTTTGAGTAAAAAGTGTACCACAACAAGACGTCACATGATATCTTCGTATTTTTTGTTTAATTGACAAAAAATACGAAAATACTTGTCTAATATTTTTCGATAATGTAAATGCCGGACTAAATATATTTTTTCAGGAATCTAGCCTATTATATGCATAGATAATATAATTTATGAATTTGTTCCATTGTTGAGTTATGTTTTGTATGATTCTACAGGTTGCACACCTCGCCTCGTTTTGTAATATTTTCATATGTCCCAATAAGGAACTTGTCTTGACATCGTATATCGTGTGCTGAACGCTTAACAATTTGGTTATATGCACAGTTGAATTAGGATTCTACGATAGAGAACCAAGTGTTGGTGATATTTGCGTCAACTAGTGAGTCTAGAACCTATATCCAAGTTAGTTGGTCGATTTGTGGCCAATTTGTGATGTCTACATAAAACTTATTATTTTATAACATTTACAAAAGAAATATTAGCCTGCACATACCAATGATCTCACAGTTTTGAATTATAAACAAATATTGGCGAAGGAATATTGCGTGACGCGCGGAAGGTAACAGTATTGAACAAATGCGCTCTTTGTGCAAACGTTGGGTTGTGAATGCGTAGAGTAAGCGAGGCGATGCGAAAGTTACTCGAGAAGTGAAAAACACAGTAACACAAATAATGCTAAGAAGAAATCTGCTAATAATATTGTTTTGTAATCATATAAAATTATGTGACTTATATGTGGAAATCTCAACTGAAAAATATAAATTTACACTTGATGACATCTATTAGTATTTCTTTGTCGATCTAAGTGTTTATTTTAAGTCAGCGCAGTTGATTATTTATTTTTAATAATTGCATATTTGAACTGTAGAGTAGCTCCTACCCTGTGATTTCCACTATGACTTCCTTAGTAATAATGTGTTACTAATATATTTTGTCTGTTCTTATAAGTTGTTCAATTAAGCAATTATACAGACACTATTAGATTAATGATGTTATGAATTGTCTACTTATACTAAAAAAGAGGTTTATAAATCAACTCAAAGGATGAGGCTAAACGAGTGTAATTTGCGCTGCGCGAAATATGTTACGTAATTCAAGTAATTAATTTTGTAGGCAAAGGTCTGTATAGAATCACAAAATTACACTTGTTTAACCAAAGCTTTAACGTGACATTTAATCATTATTTTCTGTTAATTATATGAAAACCCGGGTGACTTTTAAGAATGTGATAGAAAATTAAACCCTTTTTCTTTACAATAAGATTCATCCGTGTCGTTTATAATTTAACCATAAATTAAACTTTGCTTTCATTACCTTCTCAAACTTCTCGTTGTGATTTTTAATATAATGAACAGAAATAATCGTTCTTCGTAATCGTGGTTCTTACTGTAAATGTAGGTATTGGCCCTGATTCTGTTGTTCACAACTAAACTAATTTTAATGTCACTATGTCTCTTTCTAACAAAAGACATAAGAAAAGGATGTAAGAAATTTAGTCCTGTCAAATTAGTCCAATGCTTGTTTTCAATATAAATTTAGTCGCCATCTATCGCGGTTACGCCTAAATACACGCAAAATAAGACGGCAAAGATTAATTTGACAACTTAAAATATGTTCTATCCTTTTTCAATCATGTTCGTAAGAAAGAGATGAGATGTAACTAAAATTAGTTTAGTGCGATTTACAACAGAATCGGCACCAATGTCACCCCAAATTCATTCAGGCATCGAATGATAGTATGCCTGTAAAATAAAAACGTCGCAACTCGCGATACAACACTAAGTATTCATTCCTTAAAAATAATTTGTTCATCGCTTTCCATGTATTTAAATATGACTTGAAAGCGTTTAGTAAAAACGTATTATTTAAAATGCATTTCGCAACCTTGTATATTGGATACATTTTTTTTATTAATGTTGTATATTAATATCATGAAATCGAACAACTGGATGTAGTTAATATGTATTTAAGTTAAGAGTTTATATTGTATAGGAAATTGAAACTCGTGTGTATGGACTTATGCGAGATGATTCTGTACGTGTAATGTGGTTAGTTAAATAGCTCACAGCCCACTGACTGATATATTTATATATTTTAGGTTTACTTTATCATTGGGCTTGCGGCTCCTGCTTTATGAGCATGGTAACGAAATAATTGTTTCTGAAATACTAATCAATAACAAAATATTCGCGAATTTAAAATGGTACTTAATATTTTTTTTCAAAAATGCTAATATCTTTGAAATGATTTTTCAATGATAAAACAATCGATTATGAAAATTTCTTAAATGTGGTTTTAGCATGATTTTGTGAAAATGTGACATAATAACTTCTTTGTGAAAAAAAAAACATGATTATAATATTTTTTGGTAGTTTTAAGGAAATCATTCAAAATTATTTAATGAGTGCTTTCTAAAACTCGATAACTACTTGGTAAAAAAATATATATATTATTAAATTTTAATAAAATATCCAAAATTAGTATTCACATAAACTCGTGGTTAGCTTTTCAGAAACCTTGTTAGATGGTATTTTTAATTATGTAACAAATAATAAAAATGGTGCCGTGGGACACCCGACAGAAGCAAGAGTAAGTAACTTCGAATTATGCGGCGATCCACCAACGCGTTCGCCACAGTCGTTGCAATTTTTTTACTTTACAAAAAATACGACTTTAAATCATCTAGAAAACAATTTATTTGACAGTATTTTTCATACAAATTGTACATAATTTTCCAACTATAATAAAAATCAATGTTAGTAAAAGAATCAAACTTTACTATCTTATTTGATACGACTAGTAAGATTGCATAAGGAATAAGTGTTTAAAATTGGACGTAGTGCAATACTTGTCTTGTTCTAATCCATGGGTATTACAAACATGTGTATGAATGAATGCCAAGCGTTTTCTGTTCCATATAGTTGGTCAATAGGGATTTTTTATTAATAATAAAATTAACTATGTTTTTATGTACTTCGGGAATAAATTGTAGCTAATATGCTGGTTAGGCGCACTGATCTGACCAGCATATAACATCTTTGGAAGATTCAAAAGATTTTAAATAATAATTATCAATGTCAGTCTAACTATATTAATTGTATGCCATTGCGCCAATTAAAAACGCATAATTATAAGATTAATTGTAATACTTTACTAAAGCAATGTCATATATTGATACATTTAATTGTTGTGCCTGAAATACAGTTTATAATATTGTTATGATGTTACTAAAATGTACATTGTTTCACTTTCCATCATTTAAAATAGTATAACCCTAACTTTTTACTTTTTGTAGTATAATTGTTTGCAAATTTTAAATGATCATTTCCAAAATATATTTAATAATGTAAAAAAATAAATAATATAAAATCCGTAAAAACATTGAATCAATTAAAATAATCATAAATTGGGCGTTCATTCATTCTAATGTATTTGATGTAACAATAAGAACTGGATACTTTCTTATCAATTTGGAAACCAATTTGATCAATTTTCTGGCTTTGTATATCCCTTTTTTTAACACCAATTTTAGAATCGATAACAGACATGTTATTTATCGCTCTAGGTTAATTATGTTAAGTTAGACGAATATTGCTTCAAAATTAGCCATTTTCAAAATTAATATGACGTTTTATTAACTTCAATCTTCAGTGGAAACTAAAATGTAATATTATTTAATGGAGTATGTCAAATAAAATAATAAAAGTCTCAAAACAGATACGCAATGTTTTCTTTTTACGCCATTCACTGAGTTTTCGTCTTTCACCCAGCAACGTGTAGCAAAAATTTCCTGGGTCTTTATATTTGGGGATTTCACTGTTTGAAATCGTCGAACCGCAAATATTAGGTCTTTACCTATGAAATTGCCGTTTTGTATGAAAAAATTTAAACGATTTTTTTTCATGTATTTTTTATTTGTATTCATCGAAGTAATCACCCATGCAATCAATGCATCTTTGCCAACGCAGTGGCAGTTTATTGATGCCCTTCTTAAAGAAATTAGCTGGACGGGAGGCAACAAATTCAAAGGCATTTTGTACTGCCTCTCGGGTATTGAATTTTTTTCCCTAAAATCGTTGTTTATCTCTAAAAAGTAATGAAATCTAGACAAAGTCGTGCCAAGTCTAAGGTTCCTTACTGCGATTTCTTTATTATTATAGTTAATGTTGTGTGACTTGGCCGTTGAACATTCTTTATACGTTAGTGGGTACAAGTACACAAGTACGGCCAAGTCACACAACATCAACTATAATAATAAAGAAATCGCAGTAACGAAACTTAGACTTGGCACGACTTTGTCTAGATTTCATTACTTTTTAGAGATAAACAAGCAGCTCCATCGCGACTTGGCTAGTTTTTTACATAATGTTTTTGGTGGGATCATAATTAAACAGAATCTACTTTCTTCGGAATGAGTAACTGACTATTTACACGCTATTTTTGTATTACATTGATAATATATTTTACTAGCTGTCCCTCGGAGATTCACCCAAGTTACCGTGATAAAAAGTTGTCTAACACGGGACGAGAATAATGTAGCTTAGATCCAGAGATTAGCGCGTTTAAACAAAAAGATAATAAAATAAACTCGTCACCTTTATTAGTATAGATTCTCCAATCAAGCGCATTCATTTTCAAACTGTGAAGATAATACCTAGATAAATGCCAAGGGATTGTTAATGCGAAATGACAAAGTTCATGAGACAAACTTTATGCTCTTTATTACTACGTAAATTACCTTTTACCACAATCTCAAGGTCGCTGACGATGAGTCTGAAGGTGGTATGCTCATCTGCTAGAAGGGTGGACTGGTTCTCAAGTGAAGCAGCTGGAACGTACCAGTATAGTTGCTTGGATACAGGTTTTACAAGTTGATGATGGAAGCCAGCCAGGTGAGTACCACAAATTGCTAGTTATAAAAAAAACTATGTGACCACAAAGTTCCCCCGTAGACGATAGTAGATGGGGTATCTACGTCTCGTGCGCGGTAGGAAATGTATGCGTTACGGCTAGAAGTGGAAGTGGGTACAATGGTACTTGGCTACACGTAGGTGTAAGCAAGTACCATGAATCGGAATATATCGAAGCTTATGTTTGAATATAAATCAAAACCCTGGTATTGTGTGGTAAGATTGAACACGGAAAACATTTCCTTTGATGAATTATTTATTTAACATCCTATTCTGTATTTATGTTTTGTAACTGATATTTAAGTTAACAAAAAAATACTTACCCCCTTACTCATAAAACGTTATTTAACTAATAAGCTGATTAAGTGGTCACCTAAATAACGTCAAATTGTTTGACAATGACAGCAAGGTGGCGTTATTTATTTGACCATTTATCATTGAGATATATACATATTAAGTCGATGCCATTTATTCAGTAGATTTAGTTAAATAGCGTTTATGAGTAAGGCCATATATCCTCGAAGAGACGAGGACTAATTTTGTCATAAATATTAATTATTTGTACAAAAAGGGTCAATAACAAAAACTGCCATATAGTGATCAATATATTTTATTTACATACATACTATGTACATCGTACATTACATGATTTGATAATTCAATTCAAAATTAATCCAAACACACATTACATTATAATTTCTCTGATTTGGGTAGTTTGGTTTAGAATACGATCGAAATTTAATATCTTTTAATTATACTCTTCACAATTAATTGATTATGATTATGAATTAGCACCTGAAGTAAGCGACATGGATGGACGAAGCGTTTTACAATAATAATTAGCAAGTTTATTATTTTCTCTAAACTTATCCCTCTGGTCAAACTTTAACACAATCATCAACAAACCTTCAAAGTAAATACAATATCAGTCTCATTTGCTTATAATTTTGTCTAATCTTGCAACATATAATTTTATTACGGTAATTTTATTGTATAATGTTAATTGTGGTATGGTTACCTTAATTTAATGGCAAATAAAGGCAACCCGTCATCTGAATAAATATTCTTATTATAATTTTAAGCAGTTACATTATTGTTTTCATGTAATTCAGATTTTAAAAAAATCTAGTGTAATTTAACTGACTAGATCACAAAATAAATATAATGTACCGTCCATATTATGTACTATATTATAATAATTTCATTGAGTGATGTAAATTAGCTACAACGATGCTACAAAAATTGATTATTGATACAAGTAATCACGTTACTGTCTAAACCAACTTTATTATATAATTATGCGCGCGATGCAATCTAGAACGAATGGCACTTAAGATACGTTTGTCATGAGACAGATGCGAGCGTGGCGCGATAATGTATCCCTATCATACTCCAACTAATGTGAAATAACGTTCCAAAATCCTTTAACCACATATACAATGTTATCAACATACTACATGAAATAGAAAATTTTAACAATACACAATTAATTCGTAACGATATGACATTTTTGACACCTGTTAAATGCAATTAGGAATGAAAACATTAATTCTTAATATAGAAATTATAAAAGCATTGTTGTTGGGCATTCAATTAGGTGCTGCAAAATAAATTTGTTAGTTTATTACAGTTCTTTCCACTACGATAACGGAACTCTAGCTTGCAGTATTATTTACAGTCCACACGTGAGATCCATCAAATGCAATAAATTCAGTTCTGACCAAATTGACCTTTCTTAGAGCTATCTACGACGAAGTTTTCAACAATACCATTCACTACTACCATACGTTTCGACTTACAACAATGATTTACTAAAGTTATTTATTGCTAATGTCAACATAAAATGAAGTGTCTACAACTAATCGTTTGTTCAACGTTCGTTCAAAATTGTCGGAGTGTTAAATTCGAACTTACCATTATAATATGATTTAATACATATTCATTACTTACAGAGAGAAAATGGATACCATTTTTTTTTATTAGGAGGAATTTCTCGACAAGTACGTAGTAATCATTTTAAATTCTTTGTTTAATTTCGGTAACGAAGACAAATATATAACTATGCAAAACTTAAACTAAAATGGTGCGTTCACATTAGATCGTAGGTTAGACGTGATATTACTTTTTTGTCCTGTTTACAATAGGATATTATTGGCACGTCCTGTTTATTTATGTGTGAGAACGAGATATTAAACAATGCCTTTAATCGGATAATGGGTAAGAGGTGGATGCTAATACGAGCTAGCCCGAGTGTAAACTAATCTCGGTTTGTGGACTTTTACACGGACTTGTCGCGATTGTTACGTTTTCGGCACGATTTTTATTAATTGGCCGAACGCAATTTGGATGCATTATACAGACGGTTTTCGTTCACATAGTTAAAAGAAAGAAAAAGATCATACACCTGTAGTATAGACATAAAAAAAGACTCATAAATGTAAACATTAGAAGAAATTACGGGGAAATTTCGACCAGCGAAAAATCACGAGGAAAAATCATTAGCAGGCAATTCGCAGCTAACAATCCAAAGCACGTTCGGCCATTTCATTACAACTTGTGACATCACAAAACAAATGATCGACAGGCACAGCGCCATCTACCGGAAGGCACAACTAGCGCCATCTACCGGCAGGTACAACTAGCGCCGTCTACCGACAGTATAGTGGTACCCGCTAGGCAGCGGTGTGTAGCGCGGCCGGTGCGGGCTGGGCGCAAGGCACAGGCGGTGGCGGGGGCGGGGCGGCGAGCGCGAAGGCGAGTCTCTCGAGCCTGGCGTGTACTACGGCGAGGCGCGGCCACACTTGCGCTGCTGAATTGAGAGCGCACACCGCCGCGTCTAAAGCCTCGTAGCGAGCGCGCCGCTCTCCTTCCGTACACGTTGACAACTCCTGCAATATATTAACGTTCAACAACCTTACACATGAGTTTTTGGCGGGAACTTGCAGTGACGTTGCGTTTTCATATTTATTTTCATAAATTCGTGTATTTAAAGTTTTATTGCATATTATCGGTGGTATTTTATCCTATAAAGATCAATCCATGTGCACCAGTGAAGTGAAATGAATCATGTGTATCGTGCCTTTTCAAGTTGTCTCAAGAAGTCCGTGAAAAGTTTTAGTACAACCACCATTGTACACACAACGCCACATCAACCTATACTGATCGGACTTTGGACCATTTGAGGTAGGACGGTGAGAATCGAGCGAGTAAGCGCGATATATTTTTGTTATTTCGTCCCACTCACGCGCAGGAACCGTACGTAGCAATACATCCATACTATACCTATACGTATGATGTATAGTCAATTGTAAAAACAGGTTCGAGCTCGTCTCGTAATAATTTGTGTTATAAGATTGTTTTCAATTTGCGCTGCGCCTATGCACCTATACTAATATCTATACTTTAATAATATAATAAAGCGGAACAGTTATTTTTGTTTATTAAAATGGGCTTATCTCTGGAACTACCAGTAGGATTTGAAAAATTCTTTTGCTAATAGGAAGCCACATTATCCCCGAGTATTAAAGAGTAACTTTTATCCCGGAAACTCGGGTAAAACCGCGGGGAACAGCTAGTAATAATATAATAGAGCGGAAGAGTTTTTTGTTTGTTTGTTTAAACGCGCTAATCTCTAGAACAACCAGTCCGATCTGAAAAAATATTTTTGTATACGATAGCCAGATTTATGAGGAATAGTATAGGCTATATATATTTTTTTTTTAATAGGGATTCCTACGTAATCTCCAATAATCTAACCCAAGGTGTATTATACAAGACGTATAATCGTAATATCGCGTGCGCTGCGAAAACTATTGATCATAGAACAAAATAATGTTTTAGGGAATTGTAGGTCTTCAAAATATCCATAAAACATTTTCAGGTGGTATATACCTATCTCCCATGGTTGACATACAGTAACCATTTCTATGTTTTAAAAATGAATAAAAAATATTCATATTTAAAACGTTATTTGCTAAGCGATTTTGACCAATATAGTATTGAAATTTGTGGTTTGCGTGAGGAGCGCGACTTACCAATTACGATATATGAGATACGCACTACACTATAATAATATAATAAAGTGTAAGAGTTTTCTGTAAGTTTGTTGAAACGAGCTAATCTCTGGAACAACCTGTCGGGTTCGAAAAATTATTTCACTAATAGGAAGCGATATATTATCCCCAAGTATTCTACATTTACAGGCTACTTTTTATCCCGAGAACGCAGGTAAAACCGCGGGGGACAGCTAGTAAATTTAATAAAGCGGAAGATATTTTTGTTGGTTTAAACGCACTAATCTCTAGAACTACCAGTCAGATTCGTTTCTTTTGTGTATACGATAACAAGATTCATGAGCAATAGTATAAGCTAAGCATATTTTATTTTCAAAAAATAGGGTTCCCGATGAAAACTTTAATAATATAACCCAAGGTGCAAAAAAATACCTTTAAAATTACTAATATCGCGTGCGCTGTGGAAACTATTGATAATATAACAAAATGATATCCTAGATAATTATAGGTCTTCAAATTGTCTACAGAAAAATCCGCGGTGTCATATACCTACCAATCTCTCCTGAGGCCATGGTGATGTTGATATACAGTAACCATTTTTATGTTTAAAAAATATTCATATTTAAAAGGTTATTTTAAGCGATTTTGACCAATATAGTATTGATCCTTGTCCAGTTAAATATATTCGATAGCTTATGCATTTAATGTAGATTAAATGTGCCCTTTACATCATATTTTTAAACAAATACTTTATAGATAATATCACAATTTTAAATTACACGGTTATAATAAAAAACATTGTTTTCTTGGCGAGCGAGACTAATATCTATAGTAATATAATAAAGGTAAAGATTGTTTTTGTTTGTTTTTTTTTTTCAACGCTTATCTCTGACTGATAGTTCCATAGATTAGCGTTGAAAAAAAAAAATGTCACTAATAAGAAACTACATTATCCCCGAGTATTATAAGCTACCTTCTTACCCTGGGAACGCGAGGCAAACCGCGACAGCTTAGTAATTAGGTATATACATAATTTTCAATCTTTATTTGTTCGTGTCTGCAAATGTTTGCTTTGTCCTGAATGACTGACTGATGGATCAACGCACAGCCTAAACCGCTGATCTATATCTAGACCTGAAACTTGGAGGGTGTTTTCTTTGTATGACGTAGGCATCCGATAAGAAAGGATTTTCCGAAATTCTACCCCTAAGGAGATGAAAAACGGGGGCAAAGTTTGTATGTGACAACGTGATTCCTTGGTCCAATCTACTTTAATATTTGCATAGGTAAACATTCTTTAACAGAATTAATGGAAGACGTGTTTCGTATTTTTTTGAAACTCATATCCTAACGGGGTTGAAAAGGGGTAGAAAGTTATTTCAGGGGTGATTTGCATCGAAGTTGATATCAATACTCCTTAGTGCTTTTGATTTAAATATTCTTTTATATTGGACATTCCAATTTTTAAAGAGTATTGCCACAGGTATTGCATTGCAACATTACAACAAGCATTTATGAAAGTTAAACTTTTTTTGAATTAAATCGGATTGAGTTTTTAAACATTTTTGTCTGTCTGTTCCGGTTTATAGCTAATGTTATAACGAGTAATTTATATATGAAAAAATAATTCTTGTAGCAAAATTGCTTTAGCTTCCTTTTTAGAGGGGCAGGTGTGTTTATTTTTTTTTATTATTATTATTTTCTTTGTTTTTTATATTGTATTAACATTCAGACATAACGTAAGTTGTTAATGAATAAATGAATGCCGCTGCTGGATGCAAGCGGCCCAAAACCGTTCATTGTGGAAGTCTATGGGGGAGGCCTATGTTCAGCAGTGGACATCTTTGTGCTGATATGATGACATAGGTAGTGCCAAACCATTTAGACAAAATATATAGCTGAGTGCCTGAATGAAGAGTCAAACTCACAGATTTAGAGTTAGGGTTAAAATTAATTATTTTATGACATAGAATCCGTCGAAATTACAAATTAATTTTAAACATTTATTTATAATATCTTAAGCATTCGATCTTACTTTCACATCGATAAGGTGCAGAGTAATTTACACGAAATAAAAAAGGGAGGGGTCCATTTTATTGATAGCATGACAGCTGTCTTCGAACGATCGCTAGGCTGAAGCTGAATTAACAATCAAATATAGGTAACTATAAAAAATAACATAGCTAATCTAACATAAGTTAACTCAAGAGCCAACATTAGTAGCAAATATGAAATAATAACACAATTTAAATATGTGAGCAAGAACATAAATCATACTTCTTAACTTTAATATTATAAATGCGAATGTGAGTTTGTTTGTTACGCTTTCACTACTCAACCGATCGCTATGAAATTTGGCACGCAATTAGCCTATAGTATAAAGAAAGAAATAGGCTACATTTTATCCCGGGAACACGGGTGAGACCGTGGGGAAAGCTACTATAATATATTTGTGTAATTAGATCATTATAATGACTTAGAAATGAATCAGTCTTTGGGAGAATTAACAATTCAATCTAGTTATTACCTACCTAAAAAAAAATAGATACCTTTCACATAGATTTAAATATTTTCATTAAAAAATAATCATCAATACAAAATACTCCGTGTCAAGCGGTTTTTGGGAACCGACTGATCACAGAACACTTTTACTTTACGCAACCAATACAGAAAACTTGCAAAAGTAAACAATAGTCCAAATAATGCAAAAAAAACGTGCGCCTGTGTGTGTAAGCGCCAAGCACCACACCGCCCGGCGACCTCCCCCCCCACCCCGTGCCGCTACCGCCCGCGCGTCCTGCCACGATGCTTGGTCTTTGTCTAGAGTATTTGTATATTGACTGTAGCGTAGTTATGGTTATATAGGGTGTCGAGCTTGATAAGTGGCCGTGTGTACTAAAACATGACTTTTATGGACTGTGTGAGTGATTTATTGTGACTAGAACTTATAACTGGAAAATGGCAAAATACACAAGCCGTGTGACGCCAACAAATAAAAAAACCTTACGCATAGATAACTGGAAAATACACAAGCCGTGTGACGCCAACATATAAAAAAAAACTCCTCTTCCTTACACATAGAAATGAAAGAGAAAGTAGTTGTGTCGCTGCGACACGTCGCCTGCTGTTGCATGCAGTCGGCTACGAACTTGCACCTTATGTATATTAATCTCACCTGCTCAATAAATTCTAGATCATCCTCTTCACCGGTCTGTGCCAGCTGCTTTTTGAGCGTCTGAAAAATAAAGAATTTCGTATTTAATCAATATTTTTTTCAGAGAATAGATAATATTGAAGCGGAGCATGTTTATATTCAAAATAATAATTATGAAAATGTTATGTTGTCGAGCGAACAACCATGTTAGGATGCGTTTCCAATAGAGCAGGGAGGACAATGTTTCCCTACATTCTCCCCGGATCATTCGAGTAGTTGTCGAGCGACATGTCTTTCCATTTGTCGCTTGTGTCCATGGTTTTATTTATTTTGATAGCTCTAATGGAAACGCAGCCTTATACACGCTATTCGTTCGGCATACGTTAACAAATTGCTAATAAATAAATCTTTAAAAGAACAAAATTATGCACGATATAATTATTGATTAACATACATTGATTACAGAGGGTATAGCAAAATTTCCAGTTAATTACAGATTTGTCAGTGTTTTATATACAAATTGTGGGCGTTTCAACGAATCAATGCCGAAGCACTGAAAGCTAATGACGTTGTGAGAAGTCACTATGTTCTCCCCTAAAGACTTCTATAAAAAATATATACATAGAAATACTTATAAAACATGAGAAATACACAAATATTAACATATAAAATATATACAAGGATTTAAAAACAAGGAGAGAACATAAGACGTGTGCATCTAAAAGCTGTGCTAAGGCTGTCAATGTATGAATATAATTAACCTTGGCGTTTTATTCTTGACTCGAGATCGCCAAGCAGGGCCTGAATGGTGTAAATACCTGTTTCATATTAAATTAGTTAACGGCACTAACAAAACTGTTGTTTGTTTGAATTAAATTTTATAATAGTATACATAAAATAAGATAAACACTTGGCATTTACACTTCGTAAAAGATTCGATCTTGAATGAGAGATCAAAAATGAACAAAAATTACTGCATTTTTTTTTTCAGATAAAGTATATATGAAATATTTATTTATTTATGATACACATGCAGCTAGAAGCTGATTGAGTGTATATCACTGCACAAGTAGTTTAGTTTTTAAGTACTTGTCGAGTCTATTTTTAAAAGAGTTCACTGTTTTTGCTCTGATAACTGTCTCCGGTAATTGATTCCACTCGCAAACGACACGGTTAGGCATAGTGTTGGCGGGGGTTGCGATTTAGTGTAACATCATAAAATAATGATTAATCGCTTGGCTGGCGGTTAAAAATATAACAATGACATCAATTACGCGCGTCCCTCGCGAGAACCAATGGGTTAAGTATGTATCTAAAAATAAAAAATGATTTAGTACTCAAAAAGGTACACATTTCAGGGAGAGGGGAATTTGTAAGACGTTGATAGCTCAGTGGTAGTGACGTCGGATACCGAGATGAAGGTCCCGGGTTCGATTCCTACAATGAGCTTGAGCTTTCGGTGAAGGAAAACATCGTGAGGAAACCATAGCACGGTGGTAGGGTACTTTGTAGTACCCGCCTAGCTGGCTACCACCCTCAAGTTGAAAATCTGTCGCCAAGCACCTTTCGGTGTGTTCCGAATGTTCCGATAGCTGCACTTGAGAGCCAGTTCCTTCTAGGCTTTGTGTGCTTACCACCTTCGGCCGCATCGTCACTTACCATGGTGAGATTGCGGTCAAACACAGGCCTATAAACAGTAAAAAAAAAAACGCCTCGCGGCAGATCGAGTCACTTGTCACGAATTCTCTCACTAAAATGTGGACCTTTTTGTGTAGTAAATAAAGTTCTATATTCTATTGTTATTTTAAAAAGAGCGCGTCGTGTCTCCTCTCGGTGTGAACTGACCCTTAGTATAGATATAACCATATTCCCACTTATTTAAACATTTTCCGGTGTGATAAATGAATGAGCGGGTTTTCCATGTATTCATTCTTATATTATTTTTCCTTTTGAATTTCATTACTATCATCCTAATAAATTATCGAATCTTTTACAAAATGATAATTCATTGTGCCATTGTTTTAAAGTTGATAATTGCGTGACTCACTTCAATGGACTGTCTATACTGCTCCATCATATTCTTACTGGCGTCCAGCTCTGCTAATTTTTTCACTACCACATCTGCTACGTTCTTTTCTGTTACGTCTATTTTGTCTCTGTAAAATTAGCATACTTTGTATGAGCGAAAATGAATAATTAATATAAGGTTTAACGCCTTCAAAAAGTGTTATGGATATAGCTCCAAACTACAATCGTTATTTTTTATCGTCAGAAATACCACAGATAGCTTAGGATACAGATACAATAGCCTAATAATAGATGTTATATAGTATATTACTCACCTAGGACAGGAAAGTAAGTTCGCCTCGGCCAACAATTATTACATGTGATCTGAGGCTTTCTTATTTCCTGCCCAAGGTGTGTATACTATTTTTCTCCTCGCCGGAGGCGGAAAGCGGCATTTTCAAAAGCAGCAGGACAAAAGTTGACGCTTTCCGCCCGGAGAGGAGAAATTTACTTTTTAAGTAGCTGCTCACCTAAGCGCAGTAGCAAGTGCCAACGACTGCGCATCATCAGTATTAGCGGCTGCTGCGGCTGCAAGTCTCAAAGCGTGCAAGAGATCTGTCAACCGCGTGTCCAGACGCAGTACTCTTTCTAATAAGGACCCCCTTTCCGCTTCCTCGACCTCTTCGGACCGCTGCCGTTGCGCTATAGCTGCAGAGAGGTTGCGAAGGGAATCCGACGCTGATTCTCCCTCGCCTTCAGCCCAGTCGCGTTCTGGCGAGCCAGATTCACCACTCCACGGGCCACCATCTAGGATTTCGCCCTCTGGGACCTCTACTTCGCCTATATCGGCGCCTGACCACCATTCTTCTAGGCATTCTGAAAGGAATAATATACAAAATGGTAATTACACACTATTTTTTTTCTTGGTTTCTTGTGAATTTTCAATTTCAAGAAATAATTCCTGTGATCGGCGGATGCATAATAATTAGTAGTTTTATTCAAATCAAGAACATAAACACTGAAGAACAATGGTCCAAAATGTGAGCCTTGTGGGACACCGGACAGTTTAGTCACAAAATCAAACCTGTATACAAGTGGAAAGTTAAAGTACCTGGATCGTTGACAAAACACGGCTCAGTTTCCGAGTCGAGCAGATCGGCGGAGTTGTCGTTATCGTCGGAGACTCGCGAGCGGTCGTCGTCGGGCGCGGGTGCGGTCGCGGTCACGGTCGCGGGCGCCGACCGCAGCGCTCGAGCGACCGCAGCCAGCAGACCGCCGCGGACCTCCTCCTCGGGGGAGAGGGCCTCGCCGCTGTCGCTGCGACTGGAATATAACAGTTATGTACTTATTTTTAGGAGTACTTATAGGACAGGATATTAATCAAAAGTTTTTAGTTGGATATTACGTGAATGTGTCGAAGATGGTCATATCACACTATACTGGGATCGATCTATCATTACTGATAGGACTATTGTCGCCAGTAAGCCTGATATAGTATTGATAGATCGCCAAGAGCGCCGTGCAATGATTGTTGATTTTACTATCCCCCATGACGAGAACTTCGTGAAGGCAGAGAAAGATAAAGAAAACAAGTATTTTGATCTTGCACACGAGGTTGTCGACATGTGGGCCATTGACACGGCAACCATTGTACCAATAGTCGTTTCCGCCCATGGCCTAATGGCCCAGAGCCTCGACAAACACCTTAAGAGGCTCGCGTTGGGTGGCTGGATCAAGAGCCAGATTCAGAAGGCAGTGCTCCTGGAAACGGCACGCATAGTGAGGAAGTTCCTCTCTCTGGAGCCTTGATCACCGGTACCTAGGACCCTGTTCCCGATGCCGGTGGGTAATATTTTTATATTTCTAAATGTATTTATTTTTTATATATACAGGTCGTTGTTTTGGTCAGCGACCAGCGACTCAGGGTCGATAATACAAATGATACTGGTGCTAAAAAAAAATACTTAAT
>OX596247.1:15212955-15413116 GCA_951394255.1 Polyploca ridens | reverse complement strand
AAAAAACATTTAATTAAATGAGTTTTCATTATCAAAAAGTCATTGACAGCCTTTTTGCTATGTTCGATACTTAAAAAATCATTTGGTGATATGACATAGGTAATTAGACCTTATTGCGCGCGGTACGAGATGGAATTGAGTTTGAAATATGATAAACATTTTCAGACCGCGACTGTACATGGACTCATCATGACATACACAACCTACGGCGCGATAGGTGAAATCTATAACGTCTACGGACGACACGATTTGGCACCTGATATGTCGGGCCAATCTCTTTTGTCATACAAACTGCATCGACTTGCTCCTGATATGCCAATTTCAGACCAATTTGTCGGGCCCCGCCCAATCGGCCCGACAAATCGGGTGCCAAATCATGTCATCCGGAGACGCCTTTAACCAATTGCGCCAACTGGCCCATCTGTCGTAGTGTAGGTGGTTGTTCTAGTATAATGGCTGTCCAAACAGCCCTCATAGCATACCGCTAGTTTAATTTGCGTCACTCGTAACCTCCTACTTTGGGTGTTCATATTTTTGGCCAAAAGAGGAAGTTAAAAGGTTATTTTTTTCTGAAAAATTGGTGGAAAACAAGTAAACTATATGTAAACTAACTTTTCAATACTAGGCAGTACACCCGCAAACGCCGCCTCGACATCTGACCCGAGTAGAACCGTCTGCGATGTCTTCTCCGCGTATATTCGCACCCGAGCCTTAGTGGTCGATCGAGACGAAACCGATCGCGTGATCGTAGGCCTTCTAGGGGTAGGTGGTGTGCCTTCGTGTTTAGGGGAACCTTCCGGTTCAGTGCCGGCGTCTCGCCGTCTTCTGGGTAGAGTTCCATACTTATCGGCTGCCACTCTTGTCGCGGTCGCGTCCGACACAGTTGTTAGCCGAGGGCCGTTTGTAGGCCATTTCTTTTCGTCACACGGTGAGTTTGGCGTTCGACATCTAGCCGTCGATGTTTTTGTAGGTTTCGCTCGCAGGGCGGGGCTCTCGCGCACGAGATTGGGGAGGTCGGCGGTTGGACGGATTCGCGGTTTAGGCGTCAATGGACGGGGTTTTTCAGGCAGGGTCGGTTTTTCTCGGCTTCTCGCTCGTTCCCGCGTAGCCAGGTTGGGACCGCGGGGTGCGGTGACGGGCCGGGGTGTAGACGAGCCGAGTGGCGAGCTTCGTTTCGGTTCAGCGACTGTGACGTTGACCCGTCGACGCGGACGGGGCGGGGCACCGGCAAGTGATGAACTTTCGGAGCCGCATCCCGATCCACAGGATACCACACTAGAGGCGCACGACCTGGACCCGCCGCCACTACTGAGGGCGCGGCCGCAGCCCTCTACTCCGCTATCGCTGCCTGCAGCCAGGGCAAGTTCATCTCCCGCCGGTAAACTGTCTAGATCGCCCAACGATCGAGCATCATCGTTTACTTCACACGGCTCGGGTTCAACAAAACGTCCTTTCTCAGCCGGACTTTGAACATCTTCCACGACATCTATAACTATACCACTTTCGTCTTTATTAGTAACAGAAGCATCACATAATTTTTTATCACTTTCATCTATATTATTAACACTTAGGCATTCACTAGTTACGGGTTCTTGACATTCAAGATTTGTATCATGATTAGGAACGATATCGTCGGTTTGGGAGCTAGTGGTCTGCGGGCTGACCTCACTGATGCTGGTAGTATTTTCTTCTTCCATTTCGATTGTATATCACATGTTCTGAAACAGAAGAAAACGGAGCTTGAATACATATAAAGGATTGGTTCGGTGCCAAGTAAGTAATCAGTGGATTGCAGCGGTATTGTGGATATCGTTCATTGTGCGAACGGCCCTCGAGCATGGAAGCTAGCGCTGCTGCAATCTCGAGGGAGCTTATTGCTATAATAGCAATTCTATTGTCTTTAATGACTGCTATGGAAATATAAATTGTTACGAAGCAGTATATTTATGATTGAACTTCCTGATAAAACTATATTTAATAGTAAACGCGAATCAAATCTAATAGGAAAGGCTAGTTGTGGTTCACGGCTGCTTTAAGTTTATGGCTTCACTTAGCATTGGCATCGTAATAAAAATAGTTATCTGACAACGTTTAATATTAGCACAAGGTGTTCTACTATATAAAAGCTGTACGGTCGTTGTACAGTTATAAGTTTCTTTAGAATGTCAAGTGGTGACCGAGCAACAATGAGCAAAGTAAAACCTATCGACGTATTGCATTGCATTTAGGGTTGCCATCCGTCCGGGTTTCCCCGGATTTGTCCTAGTTTAGAGGGCGTCCGGGGAGCGCCCGGGCGGAATTTCATTTGTAGTCCGGGTTTAAAAATTTCAAGTTTGAAGATTATGTTTTGTAACATTTAAAATTATGATAAAAGTTAACTAAATTTAATTTTAATGTCTTTGAAAATAAATATAAAGTTGATTTATGACATTTTGAACTATTTTTTATTATACTAAGTTTTAAAACAACCTGTTGACATGTCCGGGTTCTGGTCTCTAAAATCCGGGGTATTCACGCGTCTTGTCCTGGTTGCAAAATTTTAGAGATGGCAACCCTAATTGCATTGCAACGTTTCTATAGCCTCTCACAAAGCACGGTTCTCATGGCAGCCGTCCCGCAATCGACCTCGCTTCTGCTATTCACAATATAATAATGATACTTTTTACGTCGTTGTTTTAACTACAAAAGTTAGTTTTAAATTCCATACTTATCGATAGAGCCATGTAACAAAACATGATAAGTTGTACATTGTTATAATTGAACAATAGAGTTAACCTTATTTATAATAGCAATATTTAATGCGATGTCCGATAACACCGAGCCGATTGCTCACGCACATACGGGCATAACCACGGTGCACGGGGTGTAGGTAAATATTTTATATGTGATGGTAAATCTATCGATATAATGTTAACCAACGTGAATTTACTTCGATTAATTATTGCTTAGCAGGATGCCGTGGGGTCATCGCACTGCTATTCACTGGGGGGATAACAAGCGATCTATTCAAAAGCTGTACTCAATATGAGTAACTCACGTTGGAGGCTGACTCTTCAATTTGTCACGGTAGCTAGGCGCGCGAGACTCGCGACGCGCCGTCTGCGCACCCGTCGAGTAAATTAATCACATGGTTTATTTTTACCGGCGATACATGCCAGCGTGATGGCCAGTTATCAATTAAAGGCCACGGCGAAGGTCTTAACGCAACGCATTAGTAAAAGAAATAAGGTCGTATAATAGGTACGTTAACCACTTGTAGAGCCGCGTACGCGGATTGTTAATGATACTTTAGATGATACGACAAATGACTTTAGAATTGCGAAGCTTTCACAGAAACTACAAGTACATGACGTCTGCTTCAAATTTCCACTTGACTAACTTTCCTCGGTCGCATTGAAAATACAAATAAGGTATTCTTTCTATTCAATGCTTTATTTAAAATTCTAGTTAAGGTACCATTGCATTATATGCCATGAAAGAATCGAAGCACGTCTTCTGCGCGGTTTTACTTCGAGAACGTGAATGTTCGATATTCACACTGCCTCTATTAGGTAGGTATAACATTTATCTGTTGCGCCATATTCGATCATAAAGAAAAGATTCAAACAGAAAGCTTACAGCTATAACTCTAAAAGTCATCAAAGCGAAAAATAATAATGTTTATAGGATTATGACTGAAATATGTGTAAGTATTAAAAGTTTATGATCCGACGTTGCACTTGCAATAAAATGTTATTTTCTCCAATGTCAAGTGTTAAGTTTCTCTAGCGAAATTCTTCACAAGTGCAAAAAATCTATTAGTTTTATTGGTTAAGTGAGTATCGTGTGAGTTAGTGCCTGGATGCAAAGTTCATGGTAGCGAACTCCAGACTGCATAATTCCTTGCATATCAGGTATTTGGCGAAGCTCCATGTATTGGCGTCAGTTTGCACACGAAGTTAAATTATTGCATATAGGTTAATGCTCACAATTCAAATTAAATGCATCTTCAATCACGATTTCGCAAAACAATCTGGCAAAACCAGTACTAGTTGAGCAAGAAGAGCCTTACTTAAGTATAACTTATCGGTAATTAATTACTAATGACTAAATCCTCCTTCTATGTTTAAAAAGAGCGAGTGTCTGAACACCAATAAACTTTGGCTTCAAAGGTCCAGAATAAACATTTCTTTTGTAAGTTGTTTGGTAAAAGACGCGTATGTTAAAAATACTTATTCGTTTACTTTGAACGGTGAACGGTAAAACATTTGTCTTGGGTTCAAATAACAATTTGCGTCTATTTTTAAAGAAAACCATCAATTGAATACCTACTTTGGGGGATTTCGTAAAGTGTGTAGTACCTATTTACTTTTTATGTTATTTGTAATGCTTACATTTCTACTCAAAAGGTAAAGTATCTTTACTTCTCAAAATAATAAATGATTTTGTGGATTCTCAGCAGACAAGCCATGATATAGCATTGAATAAATTATGATTACGAAGCATAAACCAGATAAACGGTCTCTGGCCACAGATTAGAGATCTGGCTGTCTATTTGAAATTAGAACAGACTTTTCAATAGCTTCTAGCGATTGAAAAATTGGACCTTAGTGACGTCAATCGATTGAGCTCCATCGCATGTGAACAAGTTTGGCAGTAGATTGGTGAACAAACAAAGAGCTCAATGTACCTACTCTGGGTTGGACATATTGACAAGCTACGGTTCGGTGGATGAGCTAAAACATTTTCACATTGATTGGCACCGATGTAAACACATTGACATGTCGCAAACATGTGTATTGAAGAGCCGAGCAGTCATCAAATGGATGTCTTACCACGACTAATAAAAAAGCCATGTGGCGCTGTAATGTCACTGGGAGAGCACAATGTTGGTATTTGCAGTTTTTTTTAACTTTGCAGGCTTTTAAGCTTCTTGTCGGGGTAAAAGCTGACGAGGGGTCGGATTTTCCAAATGTTGACTGTCAGGTATTTTAATGCTGCAAACATGCTGCTGTGATTGTATCCAGGTCAGTTATTTAATATGCAAATTAACTTTATGTACGGGCCAGTTATTTAATTTTAAGATTATGTTCTATAATCACAAATATTAAATTACAAACAAATTACAGGGTAGCACGAATCTTGGGTTACCGAAAAAAAAACTTAAGTGGGCAGTTAAGAAAACTTCAAAATAGAATAGATTTATTAACACCATAAAGTATAAGAAAAAACCTTAAAATTTGCACAAACATATGGCCTCAAAGATTTATTACTCCTTGTCAGCTCTCGATTTAGTTTAAAGATAGTCTCAATTCTGGACAAGGCGCAAAAACTTAATTGTACCAGTTTTTTCTTTCATAATCTGGTCGTTAGCATGGTTTTATTGTATCACACGTTGGAGCCATGGCAGCCATTTTATTTGAGCAAATCTTTCATGGGTAAACAATACAAGGTCGATGCACCGGTTCCGATGTATGACGGATGTAATTTGGCAAACATTAACGTAAACATCAACTGGATATAAAATTTAAATTGGTAAAAAATGTTTAGAAAACATTTACTGATATAAGAAGGAAATTATTTTGTAGGAACTCGGTGTCTTATACCTCACAAAGCGAAAGGCCCATAATCAATTATGTTTGCAAAATCTCATATATTACAATTCTCTCTACCACTGATTCGGAATACAGAGAAGAGTCCGACAAGCATAGAAATAAAATAACTGACAAGAAACTCAGACTCGAGCTAAAATAGAAAATTATTAAAGCAAAGGCTGAACTGAAACAGTAAACGTGTAAACTTTTAATTAAAAATGTTATCTACAATTTTCGACCAACAAAAACATATATTTATCGAGCCTAGTTACTAACAAAATTATAAAAGCTTTCACGGAACGTGTTGATTATTGTTTATAGGTATATTAATAGGCATCTGTTGCTAAGCGTGAAATTATCATGTCTGTTATGATATAACAGGACTTGGGTACGGCCCGTTCGATCCCACAGGGCCTGGCACGAATTATAGAGGCAGACATTTTGTTATCCTTAAGAACTCGGAAGGTACTGTTTCACATTCTCCCAATAAAATACAATTTCTCCTTAGAAAATCTATCAAAGGCGAATATTTTTAAATTACTGTTATGTGACCAAAATTTAATGATGAAATCAGCTATAACTAAAATGTCTTATAATAAATTCAAAGATTTCATAAAGCAGAGGTTAATTGACAAAGACTACTATAAGGTGGCTCATTACGTGGAAGACAAGAATATATGGTTGTAGTACCTTCTCTCTGCACTTGCATCCCCCTGGTTTAGTGACAATTGTATGAATAAGCATAATAATTATATGGTATATTGTATACGTATTTGGAAAAGCTGTAATATGAAAAGATCTTCCACAACAAAAAAAAAAAGACTTGCTGAGTTTCTTGCCGGAGTCTTCTCATTTTAAGTTTATTCCGAACCGGTGGTAAATTCGACTGTATTTAACGTTCATAAGTGCCCTAGGGCCTAAACTGAATAAATGACTTTTTGATTTTGATTTGATTATACATATATACATTTTTTGTAACCTGTAATAGAAACAAGTGCATTATTAGATCCAAAAGCATTGTAGGTATAACTGTTGGCAACAATGTGACTGTTTGTCATGGTAACCCTTTTGCGTGCCATTAGTGTAGCAGACAGGGCGCGACCGGATATGAAGGGCCCCCGGTGTTGGTACTTACTCCATGAATTAAAGTCTAAATATATTACCAAGTCATAGAATTTGTACAACGCGAATTAATTGAGGAGTGAGTTGTGTACAAATTATAGCAATATCTTTATAAGGTATTACTTAAATTAAACATGGTAACGGTAGGCAAAATTTCAGACCGGACTAAAACTGATAAGGGCCTTATTTAGTAACAAGTTTTACCTGGTTGTAGATATGAAATAGGTACCTATGCCGAGTATAAAAAGCTCATAAATTTAAATCAAGCAATAAGAATAAAATCGGCGTGTTTAATTACCTAAATCCTACGCATACTTGAGCATAACGGACTTAATAATCAGTTTAATAATAAATGTTCGTTTTCAAGACACGCAACAATAGTAGTTTTTGCAAATATTGGCAATCACGCGTGCCCTACATTATTTGAGGTCTGCCCTTCACCACGCCCGCGCGCCCCCGATGAAATATCACCCGCGTCATTTTAACGACCCCTATGACATTATAATATTAGATCAGATTATTATAGCAGCCCCATAAATCCACGCGAAGAAATAAGAGAAATCAAGATAGAACAGTGTGAACTTTCGAAGCAAGGTGAAGGCTATATCGGTAAAATAATACCGTGACTCGTTCAAATATTTGTTAGTGAACGCGCGTGTTGTCAAAGCCAACAGTTTTATTATTCCAATAAACGTAGTCTCCCCCACAATGGGAACCCTCGGTTACAAACTGCGAGATGGGAATGTTAAGTTGCATGTTGCCATTGATTTTTCGATTGATACGACTTTCTGTAGGGTCTGGTAAGATTAGAAAGACAGATGAAGTCGCAACTCGCAATAGTATGGACATTGTATAAATTAATGCACAGAGCCAAACCTAAAGTACTCACAAAACAAAATTTTATCGGATAAGCGAAGAAATAGAAAAACAATGGTGCAGAGAGAAATATTTTGCCAGCCCTTAGAAACTTTTACTATTAGTAATCGATCAATTATTGGAGGACTATCTCGCTATATATTATAAAGAAATAGGTGTTCAAATTGTAGAGATAATAGTGTCTAAACTAACTCGCATTATCACGGTTCAAAATACTTAGCTTCAAAATTTTATGGACTGACTTGGCGTATTGGATCTATAGGTAAATCTACCAAGATACAACAATATCAAGATGTTTTATATAACCAATTATAAAATGATATAATATTGACATATTATTGATACAGGTGTTCAAAAAGTAGAGTATGTATGGCTGACTGAAGCTATTCATGAATCAAACATCCAACGTGGCAATGAAAGTACACCATGAATATATCTATAAAATATATTTGTTTAATGTTTTTATAATAATCGTAACGTAATGAAATTGACCTTCATAAAGTTGACCAGCATTCGTTTTTTTTTTTGGCTTATAATTGAACACACATGATAAATAACGCTTATCAGATATTAGTAACAATTGATTGGTTGAGTGCTCAAAAACATTAACATTTTATGGGTATATTAATCACTCCGATGATGCAAAAACATGATGGAGTGAGCCTGGTGATAATCCACCTTTTATTGAAGAGCAAGAAGCCACAATCGCTCTCGCTCGACTCTACTATAATTTATAATTATTTATTTTCAAATGATATCAGAAAGATATACTAGGTACTTCTTTATCATCAAAATCATACGATATACGAGCAGCTGCTCTAAACTAAAAAAATACCTGAAACTTTGTAGAACAGAAGCAAAATGCTTTGAAAATCCTTCCAAAAGATAAGCACTGTTTTCCACAATTCAGTCCAAAACTTTTATGATAAACTTCAATTAAGTTGCAGAATAAGATTATTTATCGTGGGCACGTCAATATCCGTGGCAGGCGCGGTTGTAACTACCAAATAAAAAGGCCTAGGGGCCAATGATGGCGACGACCGGAGGGGCGCGGCGGCACGTCACCATATGTGTAGATGAGATGGTAACAAACCCAACAATTCACATATGCGTTTCCCTAATACAATTTTAAACAAGTGGATGGCAGATACGTTTTAGCAAACATATAATTGAGTGCCCCACACTTGATTAACAGTCTGCAGCTGAGGACAACGGGCGGCGAATAAAAACATGTCGTCAATCAAGTTAGCCACCATGGAAGCAAGTTTAACCCGTCATTCATTACACATATTTTACCGTGGATCTTTATGATCAACAAATTGTGTAATAATATAACAACTACCAACTACTTGATTTGGAATTATCAAGATTTTGCATATCGTGTAAAGTATTAGTATAAAAAGGTGCCTCAAAATATATTTTCTCACGCACTGACAAACAATGTACCATTGTATAGAACAAAATTATGAACTGTTTGTAATGCATGTGCATCCTTGAGCTTGTACGTATTTTTCTGACCTTATTCATTTCAAATTACCTGAAGAGTAATTCTATTGAGTCTATAATGAACCTAAATTGGCAATCCGTTTCGCTCGGCCGACTCGATTGCGTGCAATAGATAAAGATTGATCGGATGCGCAGAGGCAGCCTGCATTAGCAATCTAGTGGCAGATGCAATAACAGATTCGTCGGTTAATCTATTATCTACATATTAGATAGAAGCTTTTTCTGGTTCGTTAACTACAATCATTTGCAAAATTAAGTTGAATTTCATGCATCTTCAACCACCGAGTGTTTAAAATACTCGATTCAATTACGATGGAAGTTACAAGACTGATAAATACAAACCAAGCAAACCGTGTGAATGGATGCAATGCAATTGGAATGTGAAAATAATTAAGTTTTATCTACATTACGCCAAATAAGCATAATATGCAGAACAATGTAAAACCTTTTTGTGATTTTTGGACACCATATTAAGCAAATAACTAGTTTGAATTTGAATTAAAATGACTAAATATAAATTACAAAGAGGTGCCTTAGAAAGTTTTCACAGAACCTAATCTGTGAATCTCCACGGTTGTTCTAAAACTTTAAAAATAGTGTCTACAACGGTGCTGATTCCGTTGTTTACAACTAAAATAATTTTAGTCTCACTGTCTCTTTCTAACAAAGAACATAAGAAAAGGATGTAAGAAATGTAGTCCTGTCAAATTAGTCCAATGTCAATATAAATTTTATTATAATAATGTCAATGTCAATATAATTTCGTCTCCATCCATCGCGGTTACATCTAAATACCCGCAAATGAACACGGGAAAGACTATTTTGACCGTTTTAAATATGTCCTATCCTTTTTCAATAATGTTCGTAAGAAAGAGATAGAAGAAGAGAGACAGAATCAGCACCATTATCACACAAAACAAATTACTGGAAGTACACTATTTTAGAAAATCGAAGACACAGAGTCGACAGCAATTCGTCGCACAAAACTGCGTCCATTACATTTTCCAGACATCAATATCCTGTCCAGCCAAATAGCACTCATCGATAATTTAATTTTCTTCGCCAATCACGGGCATCAAGGGCTGGCACTCGTTATTGAATTTGAATCCATCCGACGAGGCTTTGAGTTTACCGATCTCACTAATGAGCGAGGAAATCAAAGTCCCGGGTGTGAAGTAGCAGCTGTCGTTGTTTGTTATTTCCGATACCTTTTCTTCGCGATTAACAAAGACTATTATAATTCGAATACCGTTAGATAAAATGGATTATACAGTACCATCGGCCATAGTTACATTGAATATCTAGGCCAGGGTATTTACCCGAAACACTTGCACCCAATTTTCCTTTGAACTTCTCGAGTGTCGAACGAGAATGATTGGTGCACGGCCTTGACCAGTGTGCCAGCGGCCATATGGTGCTGTATGCGCATTGAATCAAGACTTGTGAGACCAGTTAAGTGCCGTACATGGTGATGCACTCGTGGCCATCCAGTATGACCTTGCAAGAGAACTGTGAAATCAGACCAAAGTAGGACGCGAATAGTCCAAGTATAGATGAGAATAGTAACTCATTATTAACAGATACTTGAGATACTCTGCAGTGTGAGTAACGATATTACACTTTGTATTAATTTGTCGTATTATTGATGTGATTAAGATCTCGGACTTTCTTTGCACAATGCTTAGCTGATGTCTATTTTGATAATACCTAAGATTAATTTATAGTATGCGCGTCTTTCTTTACGCATCATGAACAGGAGAATTAGACATTTCGATCGCTTAATCGATCTAAATGATCGAATAAGTAACACATGATATTAGATCCATCTGATAGAATGTAGGTACTTTATAGTGGTCTACAAAGAAAGACAACTTTATAATCAAAGTTGTACCATAAATGTACGTTTGTAAAGGGAAAACTGCTGTGGCAAAGTAAGCATGTGACGCAAGTGAGACCCGCACTTTAATAATGGTTATTACAAAAGCTAATTAACTGCTTCCTTACATAACGCTGAGCATCTGTGTTAATAGAACGTTTTGTATGTTCAAACGAAGAATTTAAAGTTACAGGTTTTCTTAGCTGATAATGTCAGTTGGACATATATGGATTTATATCATAATCGTATAGTAAAATGTCTATTACACCAGTATCGTGTCAAGGGTGACCGTCAAACATAATAATAATAGTTTATTTTGGTCCATAAATGTCAACTTTTTCGGTGGTACTCAGGAAGCGTACCAACCGGGTGCTCTGCTCATGAAATTTCAATATATTCAAAGACCAAGAAAGCATTGTAACCGTCTTTTGAATCTTTCTGCTGAAACTCATCGAATGAGGCCAAATACAAACAGTTAATAATAAAATAGCGTTGATCTGTTTTCGTTACAGTCTAACAGACTACAATGAGTCAGAGACACTGGGTAAGCAACCGTGACTGTGAACACACTTGTTAGTTCGTATCCGACCATTTAGTTAATACGATATGTGTGCGTTAATCCAGTTCCGATGATATTGCATCCGTGTCATTGCATCTGACCTGGAGCCAGCGGACCTGCAACGAGATCCTCGGTCAACCCGGCGGAACCGCCGCTCCACGGGTATCGGGTTCAATTCAATCATCATGTAGTACTATTGATTTAGTACTTCACATAGGTACTAGACAACTTATAAGGTTTCTGTAGTTATGAAGACGATGTGTTGCATGCATGGTGATTCGGTTCATATGGTGAAATAAACTGTAAAAAATTTAAGGATTAAAATACGCGCGTGTATTCTTGTATAAAATGGAGTTGTTTAAATTTGGGTCTTGGACGTTTCGGTCTACTTTCCGTTCGAACCGCGCGAGTAGAAACAATTTATCTTCTTAGATTGATTGTGTCTTTGTTATTCCCCGAAATGTTTATATTTAACTTCATTATCATCCGCCATTGACAACATTTAAAATTTCTAATTATTCCGGGAAAGTATCAACAATAGCATTATGGAGGTAACATTGATAATATCTTTCATGGAGCTGATGAATAGACATTTCTCTGAGGATTACATTTTTTGCGAGAACAGGATAATAAATAAAAACTAACAATAGCTCAGTTTCGCTTTCATAACAAACCCTTTTGTCAAGTGCTCAGTGACCTCAAGAGTTCTCACAGACTGTATGGAACTTGAGAAAGGAAGCCAAACAGCTTGAATATACATGAAACAATACAAACTTGGAGATATAGGTACCTACTTACTTGCTTAGTCTTGCTTGCATAAAACATCTTACATCATATTTACCAAACAATGTCAATAAATCTCAGAGCAAAACATAAAACATTGTTACTGGGAAATGCTCTGGAAAATTGTGTGCCATACAGAATATTCGAAAATATTATCGTGAGATGAGGTAGGTATTGCCAATTCCAAGTTGACTGTACTTTAAATAGAATCCAAGCAAATGTGAAACCCAAAAAGAGTAAGATTTACAAGAACTGGTGAAATCTAATTATATCCTTCGTCTGATCCCCGTCGCGTGCCTAGCGTTCCAGCCGAGATGTTGGGACACTTGCAAGAATGTTATATCTATCACAGACTTATGTAGATTACTGAGTAGAGTTTTAATTCCAAACTACATTACAGTCTCTATAACTTCTTTGATTCAAGCTAACTCAAATTATGTAGTATCTTATAAAACTTTCAAAATTAGTAACTTTGCAAGATCGATTCGAGTTGGATTTGCTCCTTCATTCTGGAGAATTTTATTAGAATTTCGCGACAAAACTGCAGACATGCCTTTATTAGCAATTTACTTTTATAATTAGAAAGAACATAATCTGCTTTAACAGCGAAAATGGAATTGGTCTGGATTATTTGTAACCAGCTTCACCGCGGGAAGCTTTTACTGGAGAAAACAAATACGGGAACTAATAAAATATGAATATTAAATGTCGGCGGTCGGATATGATGTAGATTTTAGTTCTGTCGATATTTCATTTCAGCATGTTTGTGCTGGACTTTAAAAAGGCCCCGTCCAACTCGTGTTAGAGATTATGCATTTCCGCATAGCGCTTTCTATTGAATATAAAGTCGGGATTAAATATGATTTATGGTTTGTAGCTTTTTAAAACATGAATAATTGCTGGCATCCTCTGTGATCTTATCTCACATTTATAGCGCCTAGCGTGAGTTGATAGATCAATAAGGATAGCGAAGTGAAGACGTTTTTTTAATAGGATAATTGGCGTTGGTCACGGCAACGGTCGTGTGAAGGCCAGTCTTCCAGGCTTCGAGAACATAAATGTACCAAGTACGATGGTCTATAATAGAGCACATGAGTCGCAAAATAACCGACTTCCGCTGCTCCAACAGGCGCGGGCGCAACCGCTGCCGATATTAGCCGACCGACCACACGCAAATGTGTGTACGTTACGCGAATGCTTACCAGATATTACATATTTAAGACATCGTAAATGCCCATATTTAAATTATTTTTTTAACTATTAGCTCAGCTATAGTTCCACAAATAGATTGTAGCTTAAACACGGATTTGCTCGAAGGACTTTACTTCAATTAACTTATACGGCTTATACCCCAGTCGAATTGTAATTAATATCGTCGAATAACAGTTTAATCTGTACTACCGTTAATAAAAACAGGAAATCCAATAACAAAAACATAAATTTTATTGATAAAACACGCACGTAATGCTCGCTTTATCAAGTCGCGTCAATCCTTTAGTTTGTCCTTAACATTCAATTAATTAATTTATTAAGTAGGTACATTTCATTTATAATTTGTACTCAGTGACGATTAATCAAACGTATAGTGATATATTTATAATTTATATCCTTATTTATTTATTCACATTATCAAGGACTTGTAGATTATTCATAAAGTAAACATTATAGAGATCTCTATGGTAAGAACATTATATTCTGACGGTTACTAAAGCCAAAATAGACGCCACACCAGCTGTGTTAAGAACACGTGTGTTTTTGTACACCAAACAAACCATGCACGTGGTCCCCCCGAGATAAAACATGAACGAACTTAACAGTCTCGAACATTTGGTTATGACCCTATCCAAACTCGATATATTTTATACAAAGTCATTAGAAGAAAGTGACATCGTATTCTGAGATCATTATAGTAAAATAGGATTCTATTAATAGAATCAACAAATGAATCATTTTCCGATAGTTCGAATATGGCCCTAAAGTGTCGGATATGGCAAGGTCTCTTCCTCCAAGTTCGTTGCTCCGTTGTTTTGCATTGTATGGCGACAACGTCTGCATATTGATGTAGTTCCATCATTATTGAAGTCTATTTTACTACAAATTTGGATACTGCAATATGTGCATAGTATCTTCTTTGTGACATAATGTATGTTGTTTTTATATTCAAAAGATGAAATCGCGAATACAAGGTGAACAATCTTGTTAAGGCTATCAAGTCAAGCTTTTTATATGATCCTTAAATTTTGCTGGAGATAAATTTAATATACTTTAAATTGCCAGCAGTCACTTCAGATGTTACATCACCAACGATCACTGTGATTGGCGGTTACGAGGACTGCATACAATGGAAGCGCTGAAGGCGCTAAATCGTCGACAACATCCGGGAAAGTGGCGAGGAAACAATCCAATCAGTCGGTCTCTCTCTATTACCCATATTATATCGCAACGAGTTCAAAAATACAATGGCAGTGAACTGGTTTTATTCAATCATTGGTCAAATACGAGTGCCTAGCAAGATATATGCAACTCAAAGGATCACAATTCATACAATAATAACAGAATCTCGTGCTTTTGTTAAAGGGCAGATTGTCCAAAGTAAAGCCTCCCAAGAGATTTATCGCTAAAGGTCATGTGACAATAACCTATTATGAGGTAAGAGGGCAACTTTTCGCAACATTATACCACTGTGGTGGTAGCGTCGCGACAATCCGTCGCCACTTTGTCAAGCTACAGTCTCACTCAATTAACAAATTGATGTATAAATGGATAATGTACTGTCCGTATTTAGTGTGAATATTCCGACAACTGCATATCTGTTTTTAATAAATCTACACTAACGGATGTATCTCTATAAAGGGTTTTCCTTACAGACACTAAACATGCCATGGGTCGGACCGTAAACCGCTATCTTTTTACGATCTCGCCCCATTGCTAGAAGATAAACATGTCCGTACGTCTGGAAAACAAGACACCACACCAAAATACACATCGACAAACAAACACAACTCTGTGTAAACCTTAGCTTCAAATTGGTAACAACACAAGTAGTTATATTATTTGGAAAAGAACCGCATGACATCATCGATGCATTGGCAAGCATCCAGTTCAAGTGGCGAGCCGATAACCGCATCTATCTAATGAGTGGTGCATGATGGATAGCGTACATACTAATTATTAAAAACAGAGTCTTTAAATGTCAGCTAAATAAATTATAGTTGTAAATTATGATTAATATTCTAGCAACGTGTAACTCTCTCCAAAGACAAATGTTTAACAATGAAACTGAAGATACAAAAGAATAATGTGCTATATTATATATGCACGGCCCAATAAATTATCATAAAAATAACGGTACCTACAGAAGAAACGAGTTAAGATGGGCATAGGGCATTGGGTCATTGATTCTTTAAAAGCAATCGTAGGGCCAATGGAGAGATAATTTAACTTCATATTTAAGAATATAGAAAGATAAAATAATAAAGTGATGAATTGCGAAAGAAACTACGTCTTTAAACGAAACGATAAATGCAATGAAACTGCAAAAGAAGTTATGTTAGAAAGATTCAAAACTTGTAAAACAAACCGCAGACTCTCTGGCGACGTCAATGTTAGTGTAGGAGCGACTTTGCTTCAATGGAAAATAGGCCAAGACGCGCGACAAAAACACTTCTCTACAGGAAATTGTAAGGAAAAAGCTCGTGGAAATTGAAGACGGTAATAAAACACAGGTTTCTAACTGGAATTTCATCTACCCCAATGTTATTCTGCATAAACCTTGGTATTTGAGGCTGACACTGCTTAAAAATTAACAGCAGATTTTTTGCTTTATTGCCTATTGATAGCGCAGCAAATTGTTGATTGATAGTCGTTAGCAAAAAATTCAACGAATCTAAACCTAGGTATTGTTCGCAACATAGGTTGGCGTCATCATTGAATGTGGCTGCATTTTTTGTGTGCCCCTCATGTAGGTAACTAACATTAGCGAACAAATTGGTTACAGCAAAATGCTTTTGACCTTTTGTATTCACAATAATTTCAGTTTCTCTAGGTACATCATGTTCCTTCATGTGTATTTTAAGGCGAATGCTCCATGCTGTTTATTTAAAAGTCCAGATTCCATGGTTCGGTTTGTATACTTACAAGTACATAAATCGTCCAGTTTGAAGTTCTTAATCTGAACTAAGTCTTGAACAGTGCAAGGTCGTCGCTCTAAAAACGATCTAACGGGTTCGATGTCCGATGGTCAGTGTTGTGTTATACTAAAGCGTGCTTTTATTTTTCACGTCACGATAGATGGAAAAAAATATAAAAAGATTTCCGGCTGCTTGTAATCAAAGAGAAAGAGAAGGAAAGTCCATTCGGTAAGTTCGTGAGGGATTTTGTAAATAAATGAACACACATTTTCCTTGTATCTGATAGGGCAATAAAGCTATTTATAGATGGAAGTGTTGACGCTACGTTAAGATCTTTGAATGCGAACCTTCATAGAGTCAAAAAACTTTTGATTTGAATTTGTCGAGTCTAGCTTCAAATTGAAAATTGTGTTTTGTTGCTGAAACAACGAATATATAAGATAAATATTAGGGACAAACTTAAAGCTATATTTGGGTACCTGAAAAATCATTTACGGATGTAGGTCTTTACAAAGATAATAATTATAAACTGATCCGGTTTCGTCAACAAAACCCTCACTTTCGAACCGGTCTCAAAACTGGTGTCGCACGTTGGACCACAATACTTATGCGAATATGTACATATATTTCGTTGGATAAAAAATTAAGAAACAGATTATTTATTTCACAAGTTAACGATATACATAACAAAATAATCTACTTACACATCAGCAGAAATATTAAAGTAGCGTGTGCTGGCAACTTTTTCAGGCGTGTAAATCCTATTAACACATAATATATCAAAGTCACAGTATAAATGAACGAAGCTGAATAAACAAGTCCTTCGGAACTCCTAATAATGTATACTGAGAAATAAAAACATGAGGCAAAGCGAGTGAGCACAACGCACGCGTCCAGTACCGACGCGGGGGTGAACGTGACTGTTCAGCGAACGATGCAAATAAAACAGAATTAGAGTGCAAAGCCTATGACGTGCAAACTCGTACAAATGTCCAACTAAATAAATCAAAGAATTGCAAAGCAGATCAATTTTCCTTCAGGAGATGATTCAATTTGAACAGGATCAGTAATATCTACACATACATACATCACTTCACAGGTATCTGGACGAAAGTATATTTAAAAAAAAAAATAAGTAAAGTCTGATCCATGGAATCATAACTCAAAGAAATCTTGATCAAATCTAGCATCGAGATAAATGAGTCTGAAAAGATTGCCAAAGAATTATCGGTGGAAAATCAATAGTGAGAGAGCAAAAGGAGCAGACACCAGGCTAATTTTACCCGGACGTTTGACGAGCCGTATCGAGATTGGCCGTCGTGTCGGTTCATATGTCGGTAGATAAATGTCGGCCATTTATTTTGCTTTTCCTTTCATAATGATGATATGAAAAATATGTTTAGCTTCTGTAAAACACAGTGTAATCGTAATTAATGAAGTATAGTTAGACAAGTCAGCCACATGGTACATTTTGTTACAAACATTTAATTTAGATAATTGCAGTGAATTTAGTCCAGCAGTACTGCGGGTGTCGACTGTTCTTTCGCAAAACGTGTGCACAGTTGCGTTTTGTTACAAAAAAAGTATGTTTGAAACTGAACTGCGTATTTATATTAAAATTGCTAAGTTATGTAACGAGTAAATAAGCTATTTGGCGGAATTTCAACATCCCCGTATCTTCTTGCCTAAAAAAAGAAAATAACTACCTCGAATTAAAGCGGCGGAGCCTTTTGGAAACAAGGGAAGATTTCAGAGCATTTATATTGAATGGAATTTTAGGCGAAAATAAAAGATCATTGAAATATAAATAATTCCATCGTTAGCTATATAAATAAATACTAGTATAATATTTTCAGCCTCGCATCGTATTCCAAATATATTTGATACAAAAACAGTTTCAAAGTCACAGTTACTGCCATGCCAAGTTCAAGAGCCTTCAGACGTTTTATTCAGAATATAAATTATTCTGCATTTGCTGCAGAATTCATGAATGTTCTTTGTTTAACTAAACATATCTGAAAAGGCATGTTAAGTATATGACAATTAAGTGAATACGATACAGAATAAAAACATCAAAGTGACATTATAAAATGAATAAGGATCATGAGTAACAAACTGAGGGTACCACGTGGTGAATGGCACTTGGCAGGAAATTGCTAAGGCGTTAACGCAACTAAATTGGCACATTGTGACGAATCCTGGGAACCGAGAGATCCGCTGTAATTTGATATTTAATGATAGAAATCATATCTGTATAGGTATATATTAATTAGGTTATACTGATTTCAAATTCTTGTGAATTTATTGAAATCTATCATCTCCGGCTCTAAAATCTTATTGCATAGATTGAAATCATCAAATTCTGACATGATTTTAATTCATTTGTAAGCGTATAATTCCTTCTACACAACCATAACGACATTCAAGGTTAATGTTATTCTTAGTTAGCAATCGATTACGTTGTATAAAAAATCGCAGTCCTGTTTCCTATAGAATAAGGATTAAAATATGTGAGTGGCACTTTCGGGTGGCGCCTGTTCGGGTGACCCAGATCCGTTCTGCGGCGGAGTCTGCGTACACCGCACCGTATTGAGAGGTCACGCAGCATGCAGCGGAGTCCGTGACACGAAAACAACAAGCAATTTGTAATTAATATCGAAATAACACTTTGCTACGAACCAACTGGGTACCACAGCGAAAACACTAGAACACGCACGCAACGGAGTTGTTTTTCAACTTGATTTATGCACTCCAAAGACAAATAAATTCCCATAGGCTTCAATCTGATAGAGCTTATTACAAGATGACACAATTGATAAATTCTCACGAAGGAGTAAAAAATCAATACATGTAACTATGTATTGTGTAGGATTGTTACACAGTTCCCATTGTGTAGGTGAAAGTTCAGATGTGGAAGATCTCGTGGCAGGTGAGTTAATAGCCTCGTGCTACGTTAATACGTGGTGTCATAATAACTCGTAAGCGTTCCTAATCACACTTCTATCCGGCATCATAGATTTTCTGTTCGCATTCTTATAACCGACAAGTAATCTAGTTCCTTGTTAAAATTCCGTCTATTTCGTCATAATCATGATTAAAAAAACGCAATATTATTTGATTACTAATCACAATCGTTCATTTGCCTGTCCCACTGATCTGAATATTTATTTGAAATCTTGTATAATTCTGAAGTGTTACTTCCAGCGAGTCATTGATAAGATTATGTTCTTTTTGCCATACTTTCACCAAAGGTGCAATTTGATGCGCAATCACAGCGATGTGAATTGTAGAGCAATTAACGAGTGCGGATGTATGGTGCGCATACGCATCTGCTACTCAGGAAATGCTTTTCATGCGTTACTCAAACATGGCGGTGATTTTTTTATTATTAAATATTTTCGAAAGACGAATTAAATATAAGTAAGATGAGTCTCACACAAAAATATTTTATGTCTTGCACACAGATGTTATTGACATGAAGCGTGTTATCTGAATAGAGAAAAATTGTTTTAGGGAATAATAATGCAACAATACTGATAGTAAAACTATATCTTTATTTTTATTCAAGCTTATCTAAGGTCAATTTACAGATAGTGACATCATTGTAGTTCCGAAGAAAGTGTTTAATCGAATGTAACATGGTTTTCGGCTACGCCCAGCCTATTATCTGGTTGTTTATAAAGACGCTAGCGAAAGTATTCTCTAATTCATTGATGCAATTTTTCCCTAGAAAATAAACAGAAACAACTTCTTACCTAAAGCTTGAATCATCGTTGCTTACAATACAAGCAAACATCAATAAATAATATGTGAGGTTACAATAAGTGCTCCTCGAATGTGATTATTTTAGATACATGATAAATCTTTTCCTTCAACAGGAGGCGAAAAAGCTTATTTCTTTCTGATATTTTCTTATTCAGTCTGTTCAACTCATCTCATACCTATTGTTTACACTTTACTAAGTATTAGTACATTGCGTAACTACTCGTAGTTATGTATTGGTGATAATTGTTTGTCTAATCGTGTGTGAATATTTTTCAACAGCACAGCACGTAAGGAGTGTTAAACAAAATAGTGGGATCAACAGTAGAATTTGCACCAGTCATGTTTTTCGGACTAAGATGCAACGTTCCAGGAAAGAGCCGTAGAAAGCATTTACAAAGGACAGCTTAGTTAATTATAACCACGCCGGACGACTCCGCGTTCCACGCATAACTGTCTCCAGCCGAACAGGCCAACTTCGCCCATCCCATGACAAAACATCAACATTGATATACTTCTAATTCTGGCAGGCTTACTTTCGAATCAACTGGCTAACTTGCTAGTCATAAGACGGATCGTTAGTCAATTGCCTATGCAATCAAGTTATTACGGTTGAGAGTGCATCTATTCTCATCTCACTCAATAAGTTCAAAAACCATATCACTAATATACCGACCAAGTAATTCTCGATGCGAATCATCCATCCAACATCGACAATCGGATTAATCAGATTTATGCCAGCGCATAAACTTATTTACGTGTGCGTGATTTACACGATTTAATGTTTCTAAATTCAGAATCGACAATCTGGTTGTACAGTTTACCGTTTGACGAACAAGGCTGTCTCAATTAATAGAAACAATTTAGTATTTGTACATGTAGATACTTTATAGGTATATGTAGCTTAGAAAGCGCGATGGCAATGTTCCTGCCTGCCTCGGAAATGTCAAAGTGGGCGTGCATTAGGGCGACGACCCTATAAAATTTATTGTTTCTAACAATAAGCTATAAATCCAGGTCAAAAAGCAATAGTGCGACGACAGCCAGGTCTATAAGCCGGAAAGGTTACCTCGACGGCATGGGTAAAGGTTAATTTTCCCTTTAGGTTGCTACAGTCGAAAACTTTGAATTTTCCTTGTTGTATGTTATATTTTCAGTGATATGATACAGAAATAGACCATCAAACAAATTACTAAGTTTTTCGCGTAAATACTAACGTTTGTGGACTAACGATAAATCTGATTTGTCATGAATTACCACTGATGTCTGGAAGACACGAAACGCCTGTCATTTCAGCAAGTGTATTTTGTGGTGTGACGTTCGACTTCACGGTTAGATATTTGCTTTGCGTGCAAGGTTAGGATAAAAATATCAAGAATATAATAAAACCTTTTTATGGTACCTTCCAAATCGTTACAAACGTTATTTGCGAGAAGTCAATAACTAATCGGTTCAGTTCGAGCAAATATATAACATAGTTAATAGAATGCGGATCATTTGCCTGCAAACTGGCGTAGCTTTATAATAATTGGGCAGTGAGGCAGTGATAATATCAATTTCGTGATTTAAATTGTCGTTCAGCACACGTAGAAAGCGCGTCTGTCGCTGTGGCGCCTTTGCCTTAAGGAGGCGAGTCACTTTGTAAACAGTTACAATGCGCCCACACATCCAACTGCGTAAGAGGCAATCAAACCAAATTAAGAAACAATAGAAAGGATACAATCTGCGGTGCACAAGCGTCAAATAAAATATCTCGCTTAGAAACTTTCTCATTTATTATTTTGAATCAGTACCACCTATTTTAGAAATTAGACTAACTAACATGGACGAATTCTAAGGCATAAAGTAACGTTTCCATTATAAAATAGATATATTAAATAATGAGTGACGACAATGATATTATAATAGAAAGAGGAGTGACGACCTCTAAATTACCAATGTTAGCAGACGTTGCTAATTTCAAAAGGTTAAATTTATAAAAACGTGAGGTGCTCACATAATGCAAACGTCGAATCAAAACAATCCACCAGAAGCGTGTGATAAAATTGTGATTTGGAATAGCTGCATTGATGGAGAGATATGATGCAGAATCAACTATGTATTACGATAATGAACCGCAGTATTTTGGAAGCGTATTGTAACTTGCGTCACGATGTTTCTGCAACGTGGACTGTCACGTAACCTGTCGTTCTTCACTCCTCAAGCCCGTGTCTAATGCGGCGTGTAATTGTCCTTCCGTCAGTTGTCACCATTCAAACTTAGGCTAAGTACGTAGCTTAGGTTTTTAAAAGTGCTGTTGAATTTGGTGAAACGCATGTGAGTATTGATTTCATGGGAACTTGTGACGAGAATAATCATTTAGCAGATTCTTGAGGTCGAAACTACCAACGACTTTTTGTAACCTTGTAGAAAGTTATTCATAGGTTCACCTATTATCTAATAGTTAAACAACATGTGATGGATTATCAATATAAAAATAAAGTCACGAATGCGACCATAAAATAAGTTTGCTACCAATTATTAACTCAGAATTTGTAAAAAAAGTAAAAGACAGGATGACGATATTTTAAGCAAAGCCATTATTGGACTTGTAAAGGGGCTTGTATCAATATCAATAGAAACGGCAATGATTGAGCCACACCACAATAAATAAAGGTACAAGAGCGTAATAATTAAATTAGCGTAATAATTAGTCGTCGATGGTAGCTGCTCCGATAGCATGGACATAAATGCCGGCGTCCCGCAAGGTTCTGTGCTGTCCCCAACACTGTTCCTTCTGCATATCAATGATATGCTGTCTATTGACGGCATTCATTGCTATGCGGACGACAGTACAGGGGACGCTCAATACACGGGCCGTGCAAATATCCCTCGTTCCGAGGTGGAGGAAAGCCGCGAACGGCTGGTGTCTGAAATCGAGAGTACACTAACTAGTGTCTCCGATTGGGGTCGACTAAACCTAGTCCATTTCAACCCCACCAAGACTCAAGCCTGCGCGTTCACCGCTAAGAAAACCCCATGGTCTGTGGCTCCAAAATTCCAGAACACTTCCTTGAACATCAGTCAAAGCATCGGGATCCTTGGCGTCGACATCTCCAGCGACGTTATGTTCCGAAGTCATTTGGAGGAAAAGGTTAAGCTGGCATCCAAAAAGCTTGGAGTGCTCAACAGAGCGAGGCAGTACTTCACATCGAGGCAAAGGCTGCAACTTTATAAGTCGCAGGTCCGGCCTCATATGGAGTACTGCTGTCATCTATGGGCGGGAGCTCCTGAGTACCAGCTTGGGCCTTTAGACTCGGTTCAGCGACGTGCCATCAGAATTGTTGACGATCCCGAGCTCACAAGCGGTTTAGAGCCACTCAGTCTGAGGAGAGACTTTGCCTCGTTATGTGTGTTCTACCGCTTGTACAACGGAGAGTGTTCTAAGGAATTATTCGACTTGATGCCCACAGCTACCTTTCACCATCGCAACTCTCGCCATCGACAGGGAGTCCATTCACACACATTGAAACCAGAATTGTTTCGAACTGTGCGGGCTAAAAGGAGTTTTCTTCCGCGGACGCTCGGACTGTGGAATGAGCTCCCTGCCGTGGTTTTCCCAATGGAGTACAGCATGGGGTTCTTCAAAAAGGGTGTGAAGCGGTTTCTTCAGGGTCGGCAACGCGTGAGTGATACCCCTGGTGTTGCAAGCGTCCATAGGCTACGGTAACTGCTTACCATCAGGCGGGCCGTATGCTTGTTTGCCACCTAAGTAGTATAAAAAAAAAAAAAAAAAATTCAATGGGTACAAGCGACACGTTGCCCGGCAACTAGTGCCCAAAAGATTGATTCCATGTGATGCCGGACAATGGTCCTGGGCATTCCCGACCACACATTACCGTATAAGGTTCATCGTTTACAATCCCCTTTAGTCTTGTTATTGACTTTTGATGACATATTAACGATATAGGTAGCGGGTAGAAACAGAAATGTCAACTAGGTATTCGTCAGTTTTTTTGGGGACCCACTAAAATGCTTTCTTACTTTAAGGCGACATGTTCAACTATGTGAGCACTTGAAGCCCGTCTGTCAGGGGTGGTTTATGGCGGCTCCAGCTCAAGCGAGTATGTAATGAGTTTTTTTTTTCAAAGGATTAATATAAATACAAATAGTAAGCTATACATAAAGGTTGTTTAAGAGTACCTACGTACGAGTACTATAGTTGAATCTAGAATACGTGAATTCTAACAACATAAGTTTTGAGCTATCTGCATTGTTCTCCGAGAAACGTCGAGAGCGTCTGCTAGTTCGGGGTTACCATAAGATACGAACGAAAAACGTTCTTATGCTGCCAAAAATACGCGCGTTGCATCACCAAACTATTTCCCTTAATCACGCACTAGACGCGGAAATTACAACAGAAATATGTAATTTTAAACTTTAAACATTTTATCCACTCACTTTTTCATAGAAGTAGTATTTTACGTGGCAGTAACGCTACGTTATTATGACTTCCTAGTAAACAAAGGCGGGTTATAGAATGGAATGAAACGGTCTAGGACCATTAAAGTAGTTGAAACAACTATTTTAGTAACTTCCCATTTGTGATTATGATACATAGGTACTGCTGACACAATACACATATTTCCAAGGTTTAAGTAAATGTTTTAGCGGTGGTATTCAATGATAAAGGGAAGAAGTTACTACCTACTCACTTATACCTACTTTTGCAATGACTACTCGCTCGATGATAGCAAAATGGTGATGCATTTGCAAGGCGCATACAGGAATATTTAAATCATTTATAACCATTTATATGCAAGAAATTGTTTAAATGAGGATTTTAACCAGGGGCTCTACCGCGTATCTTTGGTGGTAATCGTAACGAACACCATCAATGAATTTCGTCCAATCAGGGCCCACCAATGGTCTTTGTCGTACCGTACCACGTCATTGGATGAAATCATTAATGGAGTTTATTAGGATTACCACCAAAGATGTATTTTTAGGATGTGCATCCCATCCACGAGCCAGCGGGCTAAATACATTAACAATTTCAGTTAATTTCAAATATGTGCGCAGGGCAGTGCCCTTGGATGTTGTTGTTTGACGTCACACCTTAGCCACGCAGGGTTGGCAATATGGTGTCATTGGGAAGGGAAACCTAAAAATGTACATTGGTGTGATTGTGTTCCTACTTGAAGTCAAATACAATACATGTTTAGCTTATCAGCAGAATGCAAATGCATCATGCGTAGGTCGTGCGGGACTTGTCTGGCATGACATTATTATACAAGCCTGGAGAGCAATGAATTACCACCTAAGTTATCATGGAAAAAAAATCTCTCAAATTAAAAAAGTTGGTTGTTGCCAAAATTCAAAAAATATCACTGAAAGATCCTAGTTTGGATTGATTTTATTGCCATTTTTAGGTTTCTGTACCTTAAGGGTGCCAACGGGACCCCATTTAATAAGTCTGTCCGTCCATCTGTCTGTCAGTGGGCTGTAATCTCATGAACCGTAATAGGTAGACTAGGTAGAAAATTTCATAGAATGTGTATTTCTATTGTCGCTATAACAACAAATAATAAAAATTTGATAAAATTAAAAATATATTAATTGCATAAGTATATAATAGAGCTTTTCAATATGTGAGCTGTATGTATATATGTAATATGTGTGCTCCTGTATAAAATGTATTTATATAAATATTATTACAATTTGGTAAATTAGAAATAGTAAAGAGTTCTGGCAAAAGGATTACTTGAATTTCAATTTGGATAGAAGTTTCATAGAAAATCACTCACATTTGAGATAGGTAAAACCAGAATTGACAGCTAGTACCTACCTAATCCTAAAAGGTTTAGGTTGAATACTATGTTTTCAGGCCAATAAAGACTAATTGTTAAATTGTTACTAATGGGCAGGAGTGATTATTTTGTTAACCACAGGAGAAAATAACCATGTAATAAAGTTAATTGTTTAAATGGTGGCATTAAACTATTTATTGTTAATGCGGCGGGCATAGGGCATTGTTTTTGTGTAGGTTTTTTTTCTTCTGGTACAGTATTACCCAACTTATATGGCGCGTCGTGAATCTTCGTTCGCACAGAAAAGAAGGTATGGCCCCGAAGATTAACGAATGAATGCTTAAAACATGACGGCAGCTGCCGACCAATAGCGTTTCCCGCGCTTTGAAAATGTATCTTCTGCGCAGGTACATCGGTAAGCCATATTAATTAGGTACTACAGTAGTATTGTTTTTATAAGCACATTTTGTTAGTGAATTCTTACCCCTAGTTTTTTAATACTTAGCCTATACTCAAGGGCGGATCCAAAGGGGGGTCAAGGGGGTCATGACCCCCCCCCCCCTGGGGCTCGGCCGTTACAGTGAATCTGCGGGTTACAGATAGAGTATTGTGTATTTTGAAACCCATCCAAGCTGGATATAAGTGTGTCCCCCCCCTGACCTGAAGGCTGGATCCGCCCTTGCCTATACCACTTGGTCAGAGAGTAGCCTTAATTACTTAGTGGCTTTATTGTAATGAATGAGTTAAATTTAATTGCCACGCGGACCTGTATAATTTATAAAAATCAATACACATTAGGTTCCCTTGCCAAAAAAAATGTTATTCAATTATTCGGAGATTAATTCATACCACTAAACATCTTAGAGCATTAATTATTAATGACTTTCATTTAGAAATAGGCTAGTAAAATTGATAGTAGAATAGAAACAGACAAGTATTTAGATACTTTCATAAATTGTGAATAAATGGATAAATCATATTTTAGAAGTACTTACATGATGTGAGAATAATAACACGTTGAACACAGAATATTTCGTAGATGTTATTATCATACAGTTGATTCAGAATGATACAAAATAAATTTTTGAAAACAATAAACATTAGCAAAGCCTGCCGCGACGCGACACCTGGCGACATCAACGATAAAAACAATTTTTTATTTGTTAATTTGTTCTTGACCATGGATACTAAGTCCTTCAGTCGCATACATTTTATTTATAATATCACTTTAATATAGTCCGCACATTCACTTTCACATAGTTTGCATGATCAGTCACCGTCCAGTCATGTTTTAGTAAAATGGTGGTCATTGTACTAAAACTTTTCACGGACTTTTTGAGACAACTTGTAAAGTCACGATACACATATTCATTTCATTTCACTTCACTAGTGCACATATACTGATCTTTATTAAATAAAATACCACCGATAATATGCAATAAAACTCAAAATACACGAATTTATGAAAATTAAAATGAAAACGCTACGTCACTCTGCAAGTTCCCGCCAAAAAGTCCCTTAAAAAAAAAAAAGATGATGTTGTGTTTCCAACAACACAATTTAGAGTTTCCAACAACACAATTTAGATTTCCCGCATGTTAATATTTATACTTTTAACTATTTAACATTGATTGACAATATTGATTTCAATATAATTTAAAATTATGATATTTTCAAACAAATCTGACAGAACCATATTAATACAGTTTCAATTTAATTCAATAAATTTAATGTAATCCGAAACTGTTTTCAGTAAGCGGAAAAAATGTACGGTACATTTTTGTAGAAATAAATATTTTATATGGAATACGTCGTGTTCTTCCACTGACTTCAATACAATGATACGTCGTTATTTTATATTTTTTTGTGTAAGCGTACTTGGAAGGGGGTATAATTATTTTGGTAATTTATTAGGAATAACTTTTTGGACAACTTTGTATTTGCAAAATGCTAAATAATTTTTGATAAGTTTATCAATAAACGTGTTTATACTGTTTCAACACCGTAAATTTTTCTGTGCACGCAGTAACCTACTTTTGTCGCCCGCTAACAATAGCATAAATACACGGATTCATAACATTTTACATTTTACATTTGATTTTTTTGATGTAAAAAGTTAAAATGCAATCTGCATTTTAAAATTTTACATCAAAAAAATCGGGACGAACGATTCATCAAATAATTACTGTGAATATAGTCAATATATAACAACAAGTTTCTGTACGCACTCACATCAACTACAATTCAAAAGTACTGGGTTAAAGAGTTTTGGGGGTCAACTGCAACCGCGTCCGTAGGCTTTAGCTCTAGAGACCCTACACGTGACCCCTGGGTAGCGCTAAAGGTAGCAACACACTTCCGGTGGTAGGTTTCGGCCGTGGCTGGTCACCACCCACCTGGCAAAGCCGAGGCGTAATAGTGGGTTTCCGCGTTTCGACTCGATGCTGGGTGAAGCCATTCGAAGAAGATGGGTCTAGTCAGTTGTTTTGCCTCGACTGACCGGCTCCAAGATGCTGGTGTTTCTGCGCCGGGCGCTTAGACTTGGAGGGCAGCGGGATCCGAAGCACAGTTGTCCGCTGGCTGACCGCAGGTTGTAGGGGGCCCAAGTAGCGTGCTAGCCTCATGCGAAAGGCTGCCCCGCCGCCTCGCGAAAAATCCCGGAGTGCGCTATCGTGCCGGTTGGCGACCGGGACGAGGGACCCGATAGACACTAACGGGGGGGTTCGGGCGTCCCCGCGGTCTCCATTCTAGGCGCCTTAAGTGCTAAACAACATGCTGACTGGTGTTCATTGAGGTAATGCCTCGACTAACTTCCATTTTCTTCCTGTTCACTCGCTCACCAAAAATCAACATGAAAAAGTCTAATAAGAAAGAAAGGTTAAAACAGCGGATGCACGTCCCTCGGCTAAAAGTGCACCACACTAACATTCGTGGTTTGCACTCAAATCTCAACCCGGTCCACCACCATCTTGAGACCAAGAAGCCGCACCTGCTCTTTCTTACGGAGACGCAAATCAAAAGTCCTATAGACGCAACATACCTCAACTACCCAGGGTATACCTTGGAGCAATGTTTCAAGCCTCACGCTGGGGTCTGTGTGTATGTTCGCGATGATATTTGCAGTCGACGTCTCCGTAACCTTGAAGACCCTTGTTTCTCCGTGTTATGGGTTTTGGTGGATACCGGCACGGAGAAAACTATTTACGCTGCAGTGTACAGGTCCCACACAGGCGATCAGGAGACAACCAGGCTCTTTAACTACCTCAGTGAGACAGGCGATGTGGTCCAAGAGCGGTATCCGTCGGCTCAACTTGTGTTTCTGGGGGACTTCAATGCTCACCACGAAGAGTGGCTAAGCCCATACCAGGACACCAACCATGCTGGGCGAGAGGCGCGCAAATTTGCACTGTCGCTAAATCTTACCCAGCTCGTCGATCAACCGACGCGTATACCAGATATTGAGAATCACACTGCATATTGCCTGGACCTTCTGCTGACTACTGAACCGGACATATACTCGGTCGTTGTAACCTCCCCATTAGGGAGCTCCGACCACTGTCTGGTGGAATCTGTATCCCACTTTTCACCACCTGATTTAAGCCCTAAGGGAAACAGGCGGTTGTGGCGATACAAGTCAGCAGATTGGGATGAGATGCGGCACTTTTTTGCTTCATATCCTTGGCGTGCTACGTGCTTTCTGTCGGACGACCCCACTACCTGCGCCGATGCCATAGCTGATGTGTTGCGCCGGGGTATGGAATACTTCATTCCATACTCCGACGTAGCCATTAGCGGCTCAGCCCGTCCATGGTACAACACTGGATGCCGTACCAGTGAAGCTCTCAAACAGAAAGCGTACACTGAATGGGCTAACGCGCGTAGTACCAAAGCCTCCGACGTTGGCATAAAAAAGAAAGCCTATAACAAAGCTGCCAAGCAATGCAAAAAAGTGCTCAAAAGGGCTCGTTTCAACCATATTGGCCGAATCGGCTCCAAACTTGCCACTTACCCCACAGGTAGTAAGGCTTTTTGGTCCTTGGCCAAATCGGTTGAAGCGAATTTTTGCCGCTCGTCACTACCTCCACTGACTAAGCCTGACGGTTCACTGGCCCATAGTGCAAAGGATAAGGCGGATCTATTCGCAAACCTGTTCGCTAGCAACTCTTTCTTAGATACCACCAGCCAACCTCCACCTTGTCTTCCTCACTGCGGCTCCGAAATGTCGGATGTCCGCATTCACCAAAAAGAGGTACTCAAAGTGCTGCGTGGACTAGACGTGAGTAAGGCCAGTGGCCCTGATGAGATCCCGGCGGTAGTACTAAAGACCTGTGCCCCTGAGTTGTCACCTATTCTCACGCGCCTATTCAGACTCTCTCTGAAAACAAGACGTGTACCTAAGTCCTGGAAGCTTGCAAACGTCCAACCTATACCCAAAAAAGGTAGCCGTACAGACCCGGCGAACTATAGACCCATCGCAATCACCTCCATACTCTGCAAGATTATGGAGCGTGTATTGAACGCCAAACTTCTTGGCTACCTAGAAAACAATGATCTCCTGAGTGATCGCCAATTCGGCTTTCGTCCTGATCGATCTACAGGAGATCTCCTAGTCACCCTAGCCACCCACCTCTGGGGCGAGGCCATTGAGAAACACGGTGAAGCATTAGCAGTTTCACTAGACATCTCGAAGGCTTTCGACAGGGTCTGGCATGATAGTCTGCTCAGCAAGCTTCCCTCATACGGACTACCCTCTAGTTTGTGCGCCTGGATCTCCGATTTCCTGAGTGGACGGTCTATCCGAGTGGTCATCGATGGCTGCTCGTCAGAACTAAAGGCGATTAACGCTGGTGTTCCTCAGGGGTCTGTTCTCTCTGCTACGCTATTTTTGCTGCATATTAATGACTTGCTGAGACCCGGAATCTATGGGTATGCAGATGACAGCACCGTCACAGAGAGTTATGTATCCGATCCGCGGGCTAGTAGGATCACAACAGAGTCTCTCAGAGAGGGTATGATTACGAGGTTGAACTCGGCTCTGCAAATTGTATCCGAGTGGGGTACCGCCAATAGGGTCGAGTTCAACGCCTCCAAAACACAGACCTGTCTTTTTTCTGCCAAGAAGAGTCTCTTCAACCTGACTCCCGCATTTCGTGATGTATCTGTACCGATATCCAAACACCTAGATCTTTTGGGTCTCAATTTATCCTCCGACCTCAATTTCGGACGGTCCATCGAGGCAAAGGCTAAGACTGTTGCCAAAAAACTTGGTATCCTGAATAAGGTGAGACGGTACTTCACAAAGGAACAGCTTCTAAATCTATACAAAGCTCAAGTACGACCTTGCATGGAGTACTGTTCTCATCTGTGGGATGGCTCAGCCAAATATCAACTTGCAACTTTGGACTCGTTAGATAGACGCGCTCGAAGGATAATCGACGATAGCGACCTAACGAGCAAGAAACTGCAAAACCTGGATCATCGGCGTCAGGTTGCAAGTTTGACGGTATTCTACAGATTGTTCCACGGAGAATGCGATAAGGAACTCCATAATCTTGTCCCCCCATCCCCGTTCTTCTATCGGACCACTAGGCGTCGGGAGGGTCTCCACCGCTTCGTCGTCGACATTCCGTCTTGCCGTACCAAGCGTTTCGCTTCCTCTTACCTTATACGCACGGCCAAGCTGTGGAATGCTCTCCCGGACAACGTGTTTCCAGACACTTATAACATGGGTATATTCAAGGCCAGAGTGAACAGGCATCTTATGGGTACGCGCGGTCCACCCTAGACTACATCTTCGCTTACCATCAGGCGGGATTGCGGTCAAGCGTAAACCCATTAAATATAAAAAAAAAAAAAAAAAAAAAAAAATACAACTAGGCCCCGTATATTTAATGGACCTTCTTACTTACGAACTTCCATGATTTGGCAACAAACATTGTGTAAAAATTGAAAATAACGCCTTTTTTGGCGTTTTCATTTTTATTTTCATAAATTCGTGTATTTTGAGTTTTATTGCATACTATCGGTGGTATTTTATCCAATAAATATCAACCCATGTGCACAGTAAAGTGAAATGAAATGAATTATGTGTATCGTGTCTTTTCAAGTTGTCTCAAGAAGTCCGTGAAAAGTTTTAGTACAACCACCATTTTACTAAAATATGACTGGACGGTGACTGAAAATGCGGACTATGTGAAAGTTAATATGCGGACTATATGAAAGTGATATTATAAATAAATTCTATGCGAGTGAAGGACTTTTTAGGGCGGCCGCATACTATAAGAAATTTTCTGTTAGAAAATTTCGGACGCCCGCCGGAACCACTCCGCACACCTATCAGAAATTTCGATCCGGCGAGTTTGAGCTTAAGTACTTATTACACCGTCCTATTTTTAGGATCCTAACTAGGTTCCTAACTAGGAAATAGGAAGGTGTAATCGCAGTTAGAACAGCTTCTGCTTCCTAGTCAGAGCGATCCCAGTTAGGATCCTAGTTAGGATCCTACACTAAAAAGTGTTAAATAATTATAAAATTGAACCTGAATATATTCTCTGTCTATCCCGTAAGGGCCTAAATGTAAGCAATTTTTGTAATTAAGTTCAATATTTCAATGAAAAGTGTGTGGCGCTTTTCGTTTTGTAATTTACGATATTTCTTCATGATAATGATAATGCTTAGAAATTCTATTGAGTTTACAAGGAAAAGCGCCCCACGCTTTCCATTCAAATATTGAACTTAATTACAAAAATTGCTTACATTTAGGCCCTTACGGGATAGACAGAGAATATATTCAGGTTCAATTTTATAATTATTTAACACTTTTTAGTGCAGGGCTTTTTAAAGCGTGTTTTTTAGTTTTTTAAACTGTAATTTATTTTTTATTTTTTAGTCAACATAAATTATTCATACCATTTTATTATGTTACTTATACCATATTTTCACCCAATATCAATTTATTTCACATTTATAATGAGTATTTAGCTTCAGTGCCTACTCTTTGACTCCACCAACAAACTCAGAAAACCATATTTGGCCAAAATGCACATAATACGATTACAATACGCCCAAACACGGCTAGAATACGATGCTCCGCTATGGGGTTCCAGTGCCAACCCTCCGACTTCATCATCAGACCCTGAAAACTACACATGGTCAAAATTCATCTCACGACATTTCCAACAACCCCAAACACGGCTAGGATACGATGCTCCACTATGGAGTTTCAGTGCTAACCCTCCTACTCCATCATCAGACCCTGAAAACTATACATGGTCCAAGTTCATCTCACGACAATTCCTACAAGCCCAAACACGGCTAGGAAACGTTGCTCCGTTATGGAGTTCCAGTGCTTACTCACCTACTCCATCATCAGACCCTGAAAACCATACATGGTCAAAGTTCATTTCATGACAATTCCAAAAAGCCCAAACACGGCTAGGAAACGTTGCTCCGTTAAGGAGATCCAGTGCCTACCTTCCGGATCCATCATCAGATCAGCTCGATGGTACCAAATTATTGTATTGTCATCGGTACTTGATAAGTGTGCAAAATTTCAGTTTAATCTGACGTCTGGAAGTCGATGAAAATTACGTTCGAAGATTCCTTTACATACATTCATACATACATACATACATAGATACATACATACATACATAGATACATACATACAGGTGAAGCTAATAAAAGCGTGTTAAAAAGAGGACGTGCACTTCCTTGTGAAGAAATCATTTAAAAATCATCATCTTATCTCGCGGTACAGAATGAACGCGTGCATACCACACGGCGTCCACTCGACAACTGATGCGAATTTCGGATAGATGTGCGGGGTCTAGTACAAAATGTATGGAGAGCGCGCCATCCGACATTCTGATCAGAAAAAATTCGGACGTCCGATGGTTTGCATCCGGTGCTCATCCGAAGCGGACGTAAGACACGTCAGAATTCGGATAGTATGCGGGGTCTAGAACAAAATGTATGAGAAACGTGCCTTCCGGCGGGCGTCCGAAAATTTCTGACAGAAAATTTCTTATAGTATGCGGCCGGTCTTATCCATGTATATGTCATGAAAAAATTAACAAAAAAAAAACTGTCATTCTTAAAATTTTATGAGAAATTTAGGAAACTGAAATTGTTTTGTTTATTTTAAAATGATTTGATTAGTGAATCGACGCAAAAATCGGTCGCTAAAATGGAAGCAGATTCTACTACCTACGATAATAATGCAAAAGCATTGGTAGACGAACCATGTTTACCTTTCCCCACATGTTCAGGGTAAAACAATCATAATTATATCCACGTTTAAATTGGATTCCTCACTTAAGATGTTATTTCTGATTCTTATAATTTTCACATAAAGAAAAGCTGACCTTGGTCGCCTGCAGCCTTAGTGGCACAAGCAGTGCAATATTTTTAATGTAATGAAGTATTTATTTCTTGATTTTTGTTGCTGAGTCGCATAAAGCAAAGCTATATATATAATTTTGCATCCTAGAATAATTTTTAGACCATTCATACACCATTGGCATGATATGCTAGTTAAGTCTCCCAGTTTGAACCCCTTTTCATTGCAAACGCAGTGTCTGTATAAGTTTTTCTGTTTGAAAACCATTCTATATTGTTTGTTGATGATTTGCATTAGGAGAAAGTGCGTTTAGCTACATTAGAAATAAAGTACATTATCTGTAATTTTCAGTAACTTCAAGCTATACAAAGACTTCATCCATAGTAATGGTGGGAAAAGCACAGACAAGCAGTTAGTTGAAAGGCTACAAGAATTTGGATTACTACTCAGCTCCGTCAAGTGCCCTACTAACAAACCTGAATGTAAAGTAATATGTAAGACTGCAAGAGTCATTGACAGGTGGGTTCCCAGCTTATAAATATTTAAAAAATTCAAAATCATTTATTCAAATACACCTCCGCAGGCACTTATGAAAACTCTGACTCAACTGTAATACCATTTTGGAAGGTTGCATTTGCTGAGAAGAGCCAGCAATAAACTCAGCAATTACTATTTTCAAGATAAGCTTAGATTCATTACATAATATTTACATTCTAGTTGCACTGTCAAAAATTGCGTGCTTTGGTGTGGTGGGAAAACTACAAAGTAGACTGAATCGCTATTTAACTAAGTAACTAGCAAACTTAACACAAGCAGCACCTATTCACAACCACATGTGACTGCCATTGCCCTCATCATATTGGACTGAAGGTGGTTTTACTGAATCTCAAGATCATCTGCCATAACACATTGGAGGGTGGTAGCCATCTAGGCTGAAATCACAAGCTCATTATAGGATTCAAAGTCACAATGACACCATTCGAAGTCACTAAAGGTCAGGGTGGTCAGGTTATGCTGGACTTGTACTGGCTAAAACCCCACGGTGGTTGCCACCAACATTATGGAGTGGGGCAGGTTCTTATGCAGGTTGCGTACCTATATGCCCCTCCACGCGCGGCACTGAGATTGGCTTACACATACATAGGTTATATTTTCCATCTTGCAACTATACACAAACTATAACTGGTATAGTTCATGAATACCATATTCAATTTTAAATGTTTTCTGATTTCCCCTTTATCTTCTGATTATATTGAAGTGATGGCCATGAGATGGAAGAATGGCCAGCTTGGTGGTCAGATAACAGATCTCAGTAGGTGGGCTAACTTTGATGAGACTGTCACAAGATAGTATATGCTATCTTATGCACTATATTAGTGCTAGAGAGTGATAGAGTGAGAGGAAAAGAGAAAGCCAACAATTGGTTGATGATATAGGCAGATATGACAAATGGAGTAAGATTATTAGCACCTGGTACCCCAGAGAAGGGAAAAGAAGACAGGGAAGACAGATAAAAAGATGGGATGATGAAATCACCGAAGTCGCAGGCAAAACCTGGACTAGGATGGCACAAGATAGGGTGAAATGGAAAAAGTTGGAGGAGGCCTTTGCCAAAGGGCACACAGATTAGTAAACATTAAAGGATGGAAATTTAAAATAAAATTATATAGAACTGTTAAAATAATCTGATATAGGCTATAAATAAAAATAAATAAATAATAGGCAGATATGATGATGAATGATATTTAACATTTGGTTATTCCATTTCAGAGTCCAATGGGCATGTGAGTCCTGTAACAAAAAGCAGCCAATCAGAGCAGGGTCTTTCTTCTACCGATTGCAGTGTTCTATACAACAGTCACTGCAAATCATCTTGGCCTGGTCTGAAGATGCCGATTGCCATGTTGTTGCTGAATATTTTGGTAATATTTGTATTTCAAAATTATATCTTACTTACTGAACTGCAAAAGCTTATTTTTTAAGTCAGAAGGCTGACAATCCTTCATGTGAAGTGCAAGCCACATAGGAACTGGCGTTGGCACTGACATGGCATGGGCGTCTTTCTATTCCATTCAAATTTCGTACAAAATGCACGGAAATAAAGTCGCAATTTTAACACACTGAACAGACGCCCGAAAGGCGCGCCGGCGCGTGTTCAAATAATGACTTTATTTCCGTGCGTTTTGTACGAAATTTAAATGTCGCATAAGTAGTAACTGTCGAACTGTCCGATGAAGAAGACAGTAATTGCTTTTGCTACTGCTCATAAATATAGAGTGTTCTTTTTTTGCATTCATCCATTAGAATTGACTGACTGATTAGAAGCGATAATGTTATAAAACATACTGTATCGTGAAATTGCATATGCGTGAGTACTGTGAACGTGCCAGCTTTCGTTAACCGACCTTACCTATTACCTTATATTTTAAATATATTCAACATTTGCATGTTATATTGAAATTCAACAAATGTATTGTATTTGAGCAATTGAAACAAAATGATTGTTGTTTTGTTTTGTAAAATGGTTTATCATAAAATGTTGTATCATTTCTATATAATATAATAATATTGTAAGTATACATATGTATTAACACTATTATAATACTATAAGTATTAACACTTTATATTTTTACAAGCTGACATTTTAGATCTCGGTAAATAGTAAGGTAAGTAATAGATAAGGAATCTGGAACATCAATAAATTATATAAAAATACTCTATAGCCATCTAATGCCACATTGTCAATAAGCGGTTTTTAATAAGCTTATCTGGTAGATATTTTTACAGACTGACTGATTCTGGTAATTTGTAAAGAGTCTGGATGTCTATCAGGGACTTCTGTGTAACCCTTAGTAAAATTTTGAAATAACTTTCGCTTTAAACACTTGATTTTACCGAATACAGTGTAAGGCTCAATTTACATTGCCGCGGAATGGTGTGGAAGCGAATTTTTGTATATTATTTTTAGCCATTAATTTAATATTAGTATTACAACTAAAAACAACATTACAGGTGTGAAACCAAAAATAGCGACAATCATATACGACCGTTTGGACGAAATGGCTATTAAAGAGTATTATAAATGCAAGCTGGGAGGCGAGAACAGTGTGGTACTTGCAGAAATGTACCCGGATTGTTTGAACAGACTCTCGCCGGACACCACGGACCAGCCACATGTGCACCGGATATTGATGCTGGCTGATACTAATGTAAGTTGCTTGAAAACTCCGGCAAATAGGAGCGGTCTGCGATGGTTATCTGTTGTAATTGTAATAGTCTATGGATAACTTCACATCAACGCGGATGATTTTTGCCAGACCGCGACCATCTCGTCATATTTTCTGTTTGCAAGAGGTTTTATTTCAGAGGAAATGTACCTTTGAAGTGCCTTTCGAGATGGCATATGTTCGAAACCTATGTTAGGTTAGTCATGCTGGATAACATTTACCGTGTGGCAAAACAATTATCAGTCATAATCATTACCAGCCTTTCGTTTGTGAGTTAAAATATCCACAGAAAAGGCCCAGATAATGAATGTTAAGAATATTAATCATTTAAAAAAATCGACCTGAAGAGGTGAAGGCTGCAATGTTTATGTTTCTTATTATATTTTGCAGCACATCCCAACTTTTTATAAACTACAAGTTATAAAAGAAGATTCCAAGAAGTTAAGTAGTAATAACTCTTTGGATACTCAAGTAAGTGCCGACATACTGACTATTGCATATTACATTAAATTAACTTCCGCTATATTGTTTTCCCGGTATAAAAAGTAGTCTATAGCCCTCGGGAATCATGTAGCTTCCTATTAGTGAATGAATTTTGACAATCGGATCACTAGATCCGGAGATTACCCTCCATATCTAAACAAACATACAAATGCCGGTCTCTTATCTTTATATTATTAGTATAGATAATTTACAGCCTAGGGCTAAAAACAAGAGACATGCTGGCGTTTGGTCTACTTATCTGATGGTAAGCGGCCCTAACCGCCAACGGGTATAAGCATAGAGATAGAATATTAATAGAGAGACTGTACTGGAGTATGTGCCGTGAGCACGGGTACGTGTAACGCTGCTTTGGACCGAAGTGCGCGTTCATAGTTCGAACGACTAAATACGTATAATGAATACCAATTTCTCGTTTTGTATCTCGGTACTTTTACCGAGATCGAATGATAAGGAACTCAAATCGTATGTTTTTTACGTGTACGTTATATCTATGAATGCATTATCTATCTCACGCTTCACAGAAGGTAATGTTGTTAATGGGTTCACTCTATTAATATTCTTACTCTATGGTTATAAGTATACCAATATATATTTTGCCAAAGTGTTGCCGACCTAAAAGATTCTAATAGGCACCTGCCAAAACACACTGGTTGGCGACATATTAATGGCCGATTCCTATAATTTACGGACCGTTATCGGTTAAAATTAAGACTCTTATATCTTTACTAATAATGAAGCAAAGCTTTGCATAGCGGACCCTCCCATATGCATATGGTTCAACCTTACAGAATACCCCAGCCAAATAACTTATTGCTGCGTGAGTGATGTCCCGTGTGTTGCAAGCGTTTACAGGCTACGGTTACCGCTTACCACGAGGCGGGCAGTAATGCTTGTTTGCCTTTTTTTTACAGATATTAAAAACAGAAATTGAGGAAACAATATCACGATCAGTACTGCCTGGGTCCATCGTCGTGATGGGGAACAGCCTGCCGGCTATTGACGGTGCATCTTCCATACAACAACTTATCCAATTCTGCGATGCTGACATGCAACATTTCTGTAAGTTTTTTTTTTATGTTAAATGGCCTTCGACTGACCCCATGAAGAGTTATGTCAAGGCCGAGGATGTAGCACGCTTACCCAGAAAAAGCCATTCTGGCCTTGAATACTTCTAGGTAATAATAATAGGTGTCGGGAAACACAGACCCCGGAAGAGAGTTCCACTCATTTACTGTTCGTATAAGAAACGATGAAGCGAAGCGTTGTCCATTAGGTTAAACAAGCATACGGTTCGCTTGATGGTAAGCGGTTACCATAGCCTATCGACGCTTGCAACACTATCCGCAGGGGTATCACTAGCGCACTAGCTGCAGAAATTTCTTCATACCCTTTTTGAATAATCCCATGCTGTACTCTGTTGGAAGAACTACGGCGGGGAGCTCATTCCACAGTCTGAGCATCCGCGAAAGGAAGCTCTTTTGAGACTGCACAGTTTGAAACCATTTTGGTTCCAATATGTGAGGATGGACTCCCCGTCGATGGCGAGATATGCGATGGTAGAAGGTAGCCGTGGGCCTCAGGACAATCAATTCTTCAGAACACTGTCCTTTGTACAAGTAGTAGAACACGCATAAGGAGGCAAAGTCTCTCCTCGGACGGAAGGGCTCTAAATCGCTTGTGAGCTCGGGATCGTCGACAATTGACATGACGTCGCTGAACCGAGTCATGTTAATATTTTGTCTATTTTTACGATGTGAAAATAGCTGTCCCCGTCCTTTGTTTTAACAGCTTTGCTACCAACTCAGCATATTTGCGGAGTGCGGGTCGAGCGCTGGGTGCCGACTCCACAAATATGCGGAGCGTTTGTTCTTTAAAATTAAACCAAAACTTGCAATAAAAATCTATGTTATTCAACAGCTTACCAACTTACAAACTCGTCGCCAAGTCCATTAGGTAGGGCTCATAGTGACGAATACAAACCGAGTGGCACTACTCCGCAAATTTGCGGAGTCGACAGCGAAGCTATTAAGCATCGATTTCCATTTCTATATTTATAATATGATTCCAGTGACGTCCCGCATATGGCGTCAAGCGGTAACCGTGTGCAGTGCAGCCCGGGAACTGTGCACGAGTCCGGGATTGAGTAGCGTGGGTCCCGGCCCCGGGACTTGCGCGGGACTCGTGCAGCGGTACTTGCACGCGGCGTTGTACCGCCTGCGGTACGGGGACGGTTTCTACCAACATGTACTCAAACTTATCTGTACTGAGTACACTGGCAAACTGGATTGAATTGATATTGTTAAAATGCTCATAGTGATGCAGAGTATTAAATATGTGATTTTTACGTTAGAGAAATTAAGTTTTGAAAAGATAATTATTTGTAGAAGGCGTCTTTTGTTTTAAGGATACAGTGAGACTAATTTTTATTAGTGATCGTACTGATAATTCTTAGTGTTAATGTTTTTTTAACATGTAATAATATTCTCACTTGATAAATATGATATGGAAAATGTCAACAACCAAATGCTGTTATTTCTAGTGAGTACATTATATTTTAAACATAAATGTAGTTTATTAGATGTAATAATTCAGTGCCTTATTGTCTTTCCAAGTGCCTTGTGGACGAGATATTATTTTGTTTGTGATATTATTTTCCTTATGTTACATTTAACTGATGTTTGGTTTAATTTAGCTAACAGTTATGAGTTCTGTTTGATGATACTTTGAATCAATAGTTTTAGTTAAAACATAGTTATTTTAGTTTTTAGATAGGAGTTGTATGTTATGTTAAAATATTATTCATTCGAAGCACAATTTACTTTTTAATGTTTCGTTAACAGTGTTTTAATTATAAAGTTAATCTTCTCTTATATACTCTTTTTTCTCTATATTTACATAAATAGCGAATATAGACAGATGTAAAAATAAAAAAAACAATTACCTTGCTGGATTTCTTGGCGATTTTTTCTGGTGGTAAATTCGGTAGCTTTAATTTCAATAAGTGCCCTCCGAGGACTTGAAATGAATGAATGTTTTTGATTTTGAAAGGGTGCCCAACGTACCCTATTACCTCAGAGTATATAAATACTAAAGCCTATGCAGTCTGTCTGGCATAGAGCTGTACTTTTTTAACCGTAATAGGAAGCAATTTTTTTTACAGAATATTTTTTCTTGTATGTCGGTTAACGAAATCTGGCACGTTCACAGTACTCACACGGATGCAATTTCACGATACAGTATGTGTTATTACATTATTGCTTCTAATCAGTCAGTCAATTCTAATCGACGAATTATAAAAAAAGATACTATATTTATGAGCAGTAGCAAAAGCAAAACAATAACTGTCTCCTTCATACTCATAAGCTTGACCGCGCGCGAGAGAGACGGAACATACTGTTCATGATGCGCATGCAGTGCGACGTCACGCCGCGTGCGTATTCACAGACACTACACAAGCGCAACGTGTAAATGTGTTGAACGTGCCAGCTTTAGATAACCGACTTGTACTTAAAGTGTTTTCAGGATTAGAAGATATCGGTGACAGTTCACTTTTGACAATTATAGTCATGCGCCTTAACGATATCCAATCGATTTTTTTGTCGTATCGAGAAAGTTAATAAAGAAAGTCTAATCGATTTTCATTTTAGTGCTTTTATTTTCCAAATTATATTTCCTTATCACTGTCTTACTGCTTAATACCGCCTCGTGTGTAACTACCAACTTTACACATATGTATCATACTGTACTATTATCGTTGTTCTTAATTTCAGATAATTATTACAGGATTTATGAGAAATTATGTTTGTTAATTGATATTTACCTAATAATGTAAGAATATTCTCTCTCTCTCTCTTTGATATCGTACCGATATATCGAAATTTTTTGGTAATTAAAAATATTTCGATATTGATAAACCAATTCAAAAATAATCGATATAACATATATCGATACTTTTTTGAATTTCCCTGTCGATCAAGCATTGTCAATCACTATAGGTCAATGTTCCGTTTCATGCAGCAAGTATTTAAAGTACATCCTATTTCTTAATTTTTAAAATTATCAAGCTATAGTATTAATGTGCTGAAATTGTTTCTTAGTTATACCGGGTGATTTTGAATTTCTTAGCTATTTTTTTTCCCTCGGATCAGAATCACTAATAGAACACATCCGTGCAAAAAAAGAACCTTTTTTTTGTTCATAATTTTGTCGTAAGAATATCCTAAATACTCCACATTACTGGATAACGTTAACAAGTAGATGACCTTGAACTTCAGCTGGTAGACGTCACCGGAACATTGAAATATGCTGCGGAAATACGTGAATTCTTTCGTAACGCGCACTAGGTAGAAATTGTGTTTAATACCTACTAAAATTTCACCATATTATTTTTCCATTTTCCATTCACAAAATTAAGTAATATCAGGAATAAACTCTTCATAATGTTGTTTACATTTCGAGTATTTTGATTAATAAAAACTGTCATTGAATCGAATCTGTCATTCATTAAAATCTTCTAAAATAAATTCTATTTTTCATTTTCACTAAGGAGGAAACTTATCTTTCAATAATTATTAACAATACATTAGGCAGCCCGCACGCATCATACAATCGCCGGCCGACTTTATGTCGGAAAGAGAAGAAAACTTGAATGTCAGCATTGTAAGCAGAAAACAGGATAGCTTTATAAAACGTTTGACTTGGTTAATAACCCTTAAACGAACCTATCCTAGAAATAAACTCTAAAATTGCCTATTTCGCTAAAAAGGTCTGATGTCAGTCGGTGGATTCAATTTTATAAGAGAATAAATTCTTTCGATTTGAGAGATTCAAATGTTCTTCGCATTTGAATTCCTTACTACCAAAGCACACGTCCTACAAAACCGCCCTAAAGGCCTCAAGTCGGACTGAGAGAGATTCAAATGTTCTTCTCATTTGAATTCCTTACTACCAAAGCAGTCGTTTTACAAAGCCGCTCTAAAGGCCTCAAGTCGGACTGAGAGACATTCAAATGTTCTTCTCATTTGAATTCTTTACTAACAAAGCACTCGTCTTACAAAGCCGCTCTAAAGGCCTCAAATCGGAATGACAATTGGACTACCGATTGTCTGACGTGTGGAAGCGTCCTTATACGAAACCTCTCTTCCCTTCTCTTTTAATTTCATACAAAGAATTAAAAAAATATTGCTACGACGTGTTCAGGTGTGCGGTCAGCTTAATACTTCATGTCAACCTATTTGAAAAATTTCTGATTATGAAAAAAAAAATTTTTAGTTGCGCACGCAGGTATTCTGTGGTTACTGGTTGCTAGGGCAACGTTTTAGTAGATCAACAGTCGTTTCAGGGTGATACAAAATACTTTTAAATTTAATTGAATAATTATGGAACTCTCTGGAATACACTATCAGTTTGATCAACGGAGGGCTTCTGCCTCACACAAGATGCCGCGCGGCGCCCGCCATCCCACCCAACTGTGCGTTTTGTGGTTGCAGATCACTGGAAGTGTGTTATTTAAAACCAAATAATAAGTTGTCAATAAACTGCAATATTCAGTTCAATGTGATTTTAAATTAGCCTTAAGTTGGCCCTAAAGTTTTAAAGTGTTACAACGATGGATATGTTCGAATTGTGATACGATGAGTATGTTTGTAATTGAGTTAATAAAAAAAGTGAGTTACTGTATTTTTGTGGCTTCATTTTATAAATTTTAAACGGGTAAGAATACCGAGAGTGATGTATAGGATATTTAATTTAGATGGTGTTCGTGTTTTTGTATACTACGCAGTATCTAACATTCTCGGTTGTTGACAGCCATGTGACGTAGCGTATTGGCGCGCGGTACGACCAACGATTTCAGTAATTCTGAGAAAACTTTGGATCGTCATAACTTTATTTTTTTCTATAAAAATTATATCTAAAAATAAAACATGTATTTTTTATTTTTTATTAATGATCGACTCCTTTAAAATAGCTAAGTAATTCAAAATCACCCTGTATATAGCGATATATATTGTATTTTTGCAATGATATAAAATGGAAATTTAAATATTTTTTGTAAAATATTATATTAGTTACTCGCAAGTAGTATGATTGAACCGGAAAATGTGAACTGTCACCGATATCTTCTAATCCTGAAAACAGATTACTTTGTGATATTACTACAGCCTTGAAAACATCTTTACGTAAGCTGTCATTTGAATCTTATATTCATCTTATTCTGTTCTTTAACAATACATATTAATAATAATAATGGAGATATATCTTTTTCCCGTGATAAAAAGTATTATATGTCTTTCAGAACATATTCTATCTGTCTAATTTCACCCAAATCCATTCATTAGTTTACGCAAAATTTAAAACTTGACAACCTTTCAAAGGAGAAGGACATAGGCTACTTTTTATCCCGGGAACGCGGGTGAAACCGCGGGGGACAGCAAATTTATAATATAAGTATGAAGTAGGATACAATTATTAAAAAGTTATGACTGCAACACATTAAAAAAATATTTGCGCCTACTTGTTATTTCATGGCAAAATTGCACAGTAAAGATGAGTTACTAAGCCACAAAATTGTGTTGAATCGAACTGTTATGTTGCGGAACTCGCGAGCAGTTTTTGTTTTATTAAACACGAAATGTATTTGCATACAGCATCTGTTTTTTCTGATCGCACAATAGTCTTCCAATTAATAAACAGGTAATTTTAAAGTGTTGATATTTCATAGGTACCTATTGTACTTATATTTTTATTGCTAAAAAGTAAGTTTAATGTAACTTTAATGAAAAAGGAGATTTATGTGATAAAAACATTAATTTGAATTTTTATGTTCGATTTCAATAAACAATTATTTAAACATGGCTTTTATATTTTAATTTTTCCAGCACCCCCTGATGAACTTATTAATCGAGGATCAAAACGTGAACTCTAGCATAAACAAAATCGGGTAAGCGGTTCTGGATTAGAACTGAAACTGATAAAAACCGGTTCCTAAATATGGCCGGTTCTCGATGCCAATCACACTGTCAAGCTCTTAAATTATAGTAAAAGTTGATGCAAGATGAACCTAGCAGTTTTCGGATAAAAGACATTTCAAAGTATCCACCCAGTAAGTATATGTTATATTAGGTCTTTGCCTATGAAATTGCCGTTTTGTATGAAAAAATTTAAACGAATTTTATTCATGTATTTTTTATTTGTATTAATCGAAGTAATCTCTCATGCAATCAATGCATCTTTGCCAACGCAGTGGCAGTTTATTGATGCCCTTCTTAAAGAATTCAGCTGGACGGGAGGCAACAAATTCTTCAAAGGCATTTTGTACTGCCTTGGGTATTGAATTTTTTTCCCGCAAAGAAGTTATCCAAATTCTGGAAAAAGTAGTAGTCTGTCGGCGCAAGGTCTGGTGAGTAGGGCGGATGACGGAGAACTTCCAACCCCAGTTCTTGCAACTTGGAGACCCTCTGCTGTGCAGTATGAGGTCGATTGACCAATGCTGGTTGGAGATGTGCCAGCTTCTCCATCATTGTGTTCAGTTCTTCACAGTACACATCTGCAGTAATGCTCACCCCGTTTGGTAAGAAGCTGTGATGAATCACACCGGCGCTAGACCACCAAACAGTGACCATTACCTTTATAGGGGTAAGTTTTCGTTTAGGGCATTAGGTGCTGAACCAGGATCCAACCAACTTGCTGAGCGCTTGCGGTTATCAAACAGAATCCATTTTTCATCGCAGGTAACAATGCGGTTCAAAATTCCTTCATTTGTGTGTCTGTTGAGCAGTGCAAGGCACGTTTCGACGCGTACTTCGCACTGGCGATCATTGAGTTCGTGGGGCACCCATTTGTCAATCTTTTTTACCTTGCCAATTTGACGCAAATGGACCAATATTGTTTTGACGCTAACGTCGAAAGCTACTGCTAATTCAGCCGTCGATTGTGTATCATCAGCTTCCACAATCGCCTTTAATTCGGCATTGTCGGCCAGTCTTCGGACGACCGCGAGGTTCATTTTTCAGGTCGAAATTCCCAGAACGGAAGCGAGCAAACCAATAACAGGTGGTGCGTTGGTTTGTAGTGTTAGCTCTGTAAACGTCGTTGATGTTGCGTGCCGCTTGTGCCGCGTTGCTGCCACGACGGTAGTCATATTTCATAATTACTCGATTTTTTTACGTATCCATGATGACGAAAAAGATTGAAATGCGATGAAAATGTAACACTAATCAATAAACAAATGACTACTTTTGGAAAAAGAATTCCATGTTTTTAAAATAAAATTAATTTGAAATTAGAATTCTTAGCCAAACAAAAATTATTTTGATTTGAAATGGCCAGTACTGCAGAACGGCAATTTCATAGGTAAAGACCTATTACAATACTAACTTTTAGTTCTTTTTATCAGTGTGCAAAATTTCAAGTGTCTAGTCTGTCTAATTTCAAACAGTTTAAGGTGTGCCTGTTTGTGTCTATCAGTTTCTACACATAAACACGAATGATATTACTATGTATGTAGAAATACACAAGTTTATCTATGGTTAAGACCAGTACCAAATTAGGGCGTCAGATGATCCGGCCGAGCTATTGGAATAAGCTTTTAGAAAGGTGTGTGGACTGACTGCAGTTGTAAAGAGTCGGCCATGGAACCCGTTGCCTGCCCTGCATGCTTCCTGATTTCAAACTAGTCAACTGATGGTGGCTTGCCTTTGATGCATAACCAAGAATCTGCTCACGAAACATACACCCGTTATTCGATGAGCTTTGATTAAATCTTATTTGTATGTATTTAAGATTATTTTGTTTTGATTTTTTTATAGGTACGAGACGACTAATAAGGCCGTTTTACCGAGCCTTCCTCAATTACCTCTGGCGACTTTACTCACACGAAGGAAGCCAGGACACGATATCTCTATCATATATGTAAATATACCCAGCTGAAAGAAAGCTTAGGCACTGTTGATAACCATACCAATAAAATTGGTTCCTAAACATATAATTTATTTATTATGCAAGGCTTATGTAGGCCAACGAGGTAATATTCCGATAAGGGCAAATAAAAAACAACCGTTTTACCGTTTATCGAGTTCGCGACGGTACAAGTAGGTGGTACAGTTACTTGAAAGCTGCGCGGGCGCATCGCGCAACAGGTTGTTTTGAATGCCCGTTCCGCCATTGCCGCCGATTTGTGCCAGACACCGGGACTGGGCCCACTCTGGCCATTTGCTGTCATTAAGTAACCTGTTTACTAATTGTGTTATTTACGGCTACCGTTTATGATGTCTCTTGTTATATTTTCTATCAAATATAATTTGAGACCAATGAATAACCTTACATCAATGCAGTAATAACGGCTTTATAATATCATCATTTTAAGTATGTCTGCATGTCATCCCTAAAGGATATAATAATGTTCTTAGGTACTTTACCCAACCAGCAAATTGGTCTTGGAAATCGGTCTTTGTAATGCAATTAATCTTGAAGAAACCATAAAAACGTTATGGATAAAGATTTAATACTTCTGAAAGCATTGAAAATTACTTTTAAAAGATCATCCTAAAAACTACTTAAAATAATCTTTAAAGCGTTTTTAATATGACCCATACAAGACTTCAGTGACGTCTAGTCTTGTATTAGTAGAATATGAGATTTATAAGTTATCGTAAATACTCAAGTATTAATAACGCTTTACATGAGACCAAACAACGCTTTATAAAATGCTTAATTAGGATTCGCATAAGACATATGGTCCTGGAAGTGCAAAATATTCAGCTAACTGTATATATTACCTATTTGCGCACTTTGCAAGACTTTTACTGGATTTTTACTTTTACCATGGACGAATTACTTTGTCTTTTTTTTTGCTAAAAATCCCAAACATATTTCATATTTTGCTTTTTTGTGACCATTTTGTTATTTGACAAAAATAGGAGATCATCGTTAAACTTATTAAAAATTAAAATGGATATAAAAAGATTGAAGAATGAAGTGGAGGCTTCTGAAAAATGTAAAAAAAAATATGAAGTCTATCAGAAAAATACCAGTTTACTCCTTGACTCCCAAAGAATAAGTTCTTAATACTTATAATAGAGTCAGGGTTCTGTACATTTTGAATACGGGAAATCAATTCATAAAAATCAGTCAACTAAATCCTTGGACTCCAGGCATCAACTGTGGCCAATATTGTGGAACATTTTCGAATTGCCAGATAACCAATGATGGTGGCAATATAATATGAGGGACAAACAAAACCTTTGGATTTAGAAGTTTATTCAGGCCCATTGTGTCTGAAATAAAAAATCTAGAAAGTGGCCTAGACATATCAACAAAATCTGGAAAAACAATAAAAGAACCAATAAAATTAAGATTATTTATTTTCATCTTCGGCTTCTTGAAACAATATAATATCCCTTCTTTTTGTTATAGGTACAATTAGGTATCGGTGTCCAGTTTTCGTTTAGGACGAATTCTTATTTTTTTGTTGTGCTTTTTTCTTCGGCCATAGCAATATCTCATTTTTTAACCATTGATGAGGTACGGCTGTTAAAAATGGCTTACCATTTTCTATTATTTCAGCCCAGTAAACTGAAACAATTAAAGCAGTTAACATTTAATATACGCCTACCTATTAACAAAACACGTAGGTACTATACAAACTGAGTGAAATTGAGAATTCGCTATTGGTTCCATAGTAAAAGTTGTTCAGCATGACTAATCCAACATATGTTTCTAAAATATGCCATCTCGAAATCTCCACCTGTTATAACCAAAGGTTTTACCTACTATTTCAATAATGTGAACCCTAAATATTATGAAAATGGTTTCATATACCTACTACATAAAAAAGACAGTAAATATTAAAGTGTCAATAAAGCATAGTTACAGATTTTAAGTCTTGAAATAGTCTTGGTTTAGTAAGTACCTAAAAAGCATTATTTTCGAAAATATTAAATATACCAAAAAAGCAAGGGGCATTGGAAAAATGCTGCAAATTCATATAAATATAGTCGAAAAACTTACCTTCGTTTGAGTATTAGCAATTATTAAACAATTGTAACACACACTATATAGCTATTTAACACTCGGGCTATGACTTGACAATTTATTTTATATTTTATTATAATTGTCTTCATTACATCAGCAATTAGCTGTATCAGACTTTTGGTCTTATTTGATACTTAAATTAGCACGGCAAAAGATTTGTAGCATAAATTATGACGTTCTCAAGATAAAATCAAGCTCATTTAGCATTTTGTATGACTTTAAACAGACAAATTTAGGATTCATAATCTTAGATTTTGTGCCCAACCCCGGTCTTGTAGAGCTTTTGTAAACCATTTTAGGAGCATTCGATAATGCATTTAGTCTTGACGAAAACGTCATAGTGTCTAATTTAAGACTTAGTTTTGCTGGTTGGGTAACGTTCTTACGCTACATAATCGGATGGCAGAATAATTGATCCGTGTTATTAAATTGGATCAGCTCGTATTTTCCGCCATCTTTTAAATAACACTCGGTTCCATTCTTCGTGACCTACGAACTAGGTGACATTAGGTCGCTTTGATACTACTCTAGGCTCGTTATCCAACCAATTGTTAAGGTTCATAGAAGCATAACGATGGTTTTGTATTTATTACACACACGGCTGCATTAATTCCAGTTAAGCTAGGGCGAGTGGTACGGCTAGTCGGAGTTGCGGTGGCTGTACCGCTATCTGAGCAAATAAATAAAAGATGCAGCCGAGAGTGGGTACATAGCGGGTCCCACGGTCGCGATAGTGGTTCAGTGCGTCTTCTGACACCTTCCGCGATGGTCAACTACCGACGTGTTGTATGCGAGGTGGCGCTGGTCGCCGCGCTCTTCACGCTGGCTTCTGCAGCACCGGCCCCCGACGTGCACTACGATCAGCGACAGAATGGCACAGAGAACTATAGGCTCAACATTGATGGAGTGATCTTTGCTATAGCGCCTGCAGAGTCATTACTAGCTGCAGCGAACGATATCGATTTGGGAGATCTCCTCGACCTAGACTACTTCGCAGACTTTCCGAAGCCGAGCAGCAAACCACCGCAAGAGCCCGCCTTAGAACCGAAGCCAGAGGAGCAATCGAAGCCCGAAGAGCAGAAGCCTAAACCCGATGAGGAAATTGCTTTGCTGGAGGACAACCCCAAGCCGCAGGAAGAACAGACAAAACCTGAGGCTGCAGTCGGCAACCTGAAGTCATACCACCATGCGAAAGGCCAGAAAAAGGACGCATCCACAAGAAAACAGAGTAGGTAGGTAATCAATATCCTCTGAATTCTGTTATTAACACCATTCCCTCCGGTAAATTAATTAAAGTGTAAAAATAAACTAAGGTTCTGTTGTATACCAAATAGTTGTCGATACAAATAATATCAATTTCAAAAGCATTGTTTAATCAAAGTCATGACCTTTATCTGTAAGTACAATTAAATAACATGAAGGCACAATGTTATTAAACGCTAGTTTATTTAAAACTAGCTGTCGCCTGCGGTTTCACCCGCGTTCCCGGGATAAAAAGTTGCCTATAACACTCTGGGATAATGTACATAGTTTACTATTAGTGAAAGAAAGGTGGTACTCCAGAGATGGGCGCGTTTAAACAAACAAAAAAGCTCGTCAGCTAAATTCAATCTTACTTTTTTTATTATTTACTAATTGTCCCCCGTGGTTTCACCCGCGTTCCCGGAATAAAAAGCCTTTGTCCTTCTCCATACCATAGGCTATCTGCATGCCAAATTTCATGATGATACGTTGAGTAGATGAGGCGTGAAGGCGTAACAAACAAACTCACTTTCGCATTTATAATATTAGTTAGGAAGTTAGGATAAATGTCAGAAGGTTGACAAGCAGGTAGGTCCACCTGAAAGCAAGGGGCTAGAGCCGGTCGCCTATGTACTCGTACATTACCAACCAGGTACATGCCCATGGGGTGTCGAACTAAACAAAGCCCGAAAGGCTTTACTATCAACATTAAAACGAGCTTTAACGATGTATGTTTGTTTACAGGCTAAGAAACTACATGTACAGCATATTGGGGTCGCTGATGAAAAATCGTCACCACCAGGCTGCCAATCAGTGATGGATGACATAGATTAATAGGATCTCTCCCAATGAGTTCGGAAGCGAAGATAAGCCATGTTTTCGATAGTATTTATATAAAAAATTGAAGATATGAAGCCATGAGTGATAGCAGATGCATTTATTTTATTGTTGTAAGTTAATTTTAAGTGTATGTTTGTAAATTGTTTCGTTGAAAATAAATAATGATTCTTATTGAAAAATCCCTAAATAAATATATTATTTTTACCCAATTTCTGGGTTACCTACCTATTTGTTTACGCAATGAGATCCCATGTGCGTTAGGCTAGGCAATATAATAAAATGTATTTATTACACTAAGTCCGTAAGAGACAGAACTATTCATATTATTATGTCTAATCATGCTCTCAGTCTCAATAAACATTGCTTACTTCTTAAGGATTGAAAAAAATATTAAAAAAAATCATATCCATGCATATAATTTATTGACTGAATACTTAGTCATTGTTATGAGGAAGGCAAGATGTTTGATTTAGTAATGTAGGGAACTAATTCTTCGTTCGTATAAGTCTAGCAAAGAAATAGACTTGTCTAAGATTAAAAGAAGTTCGATGTAAAAGTTAATTTGATACGCCAAGGCTTGTAACCTTGGGTTATGGGTTGCTCTAAATGGTTTTAGGATCTTTATTGTTTGGCCTCTCATTAAAATTGCAATGAGATCATAATTTCCATATCATGCCTTCACATATCTAGCAAGCCACATCTATTATAATTAGGGTGGCTTTCGCGAGCAAATTAAATCTAGAATAATTATAAAATAAACCTTCAAATGTACGGTAAAGCCGAGCTTAGTTTATCAGTCTAGATTTTATTTGCTACCGGAAACCGACTGCAAAAGAATTGAGCTTTCTAAACTGCTAATGCAGGCGGCTATCTCCGAGCTTTTATTGAACGAGTTTCAATATCAGAACACGCAGATAAACTGCTTTCCTATCTTTACCAAGAGTAATTTCTCTAACTTGACATTACTTTAGAAATCTTTATTTATTAATAATATAAGGTCCTAATAAATTATTGAATTTCCTCTTGAGGGATGAATATACCTATAGGTGATTAGTAATCAAAAATAATTTTAGAAAAATAATCCGAGGGAATAAACAAAATTGCGAAATTGAACTTAATATCAGTACAAAGTATTTAATTTAACCATTTATCTATAAAAAACCCATTTGCACTCCGGGAGTGCCGGCAGAAGTGAAAACTTGAATACCTATTTCTGAAACTAGAAATTTTTCACATAAGTGTTTTTATACAAGGGAAAGCTAGTTCAAGATACATGTAGGTACATATAATACTTTTGAATAAGATTTTTTTATTAACTTAAAATGGGAACAAAAATGGTACCTACCTTCCGGCTAGCTAGAGAATATTATAAGAATTACTCTCCCTCCGTCTTACGAATTTTTGATCAGGGTGACGTGACATCTGACGCGAGTTTAAAATTTTTTACCTATCCCGAAAAGTGCACAACGCCGCTTAAGAAGTTCCCTTCAAAAAATCGTTGAATTCTTTAATCCTTTAGCTATCGAATGGTGTAATTAAACGGATGTAGATGAGAGACATGTAGCTGCAATACCAAACTGTATCCTCCGATTTTGTAATCATCAGTTTTATGAATTACCTCACACTATGGAAGCAAATTTAAAGACGTATTCACGACAAAAAGAGGGGTTGTAAAGCAAGCTGGGGCGTATCTAGGAATTTTTCCAAGAGGGGCCTGTCTGGCCGCTAAAAACCGATGCAAAAGTAACGTAAAACTTATTTCAAATTGAGGTAGCCATATTTCAGCCATAGATTTTTGGAATGTAGAATTTTGGGTTGATAACCCGACATCCTATGGTGGGCACAGATCATAGAATCGAGTCTATTTAGCGGAGCAGAGTGGAGCGATTAATGACGAGCATCCACCAGCGTTAAGCAAAATCTTTGAGAAAGTTATACTAAATCAATTGTTAACTCATTTCACCAAAAATCAGATTTTACATGATCATCAGTTTGGATTTACAAAAGGCCGGTCTACGACAGACGCTGGTGCTAAACTTTTAAAGCATATTTTTGAAGCCTGGGAGAATTCACAGGATGCGGTTGGCGTATTTTGTGATCTCTCCAAGGCATTTGATTGCGTAGATCACTACACACTAGTTTTAAAACTCCAACACTATGGAGTTCGTGGAGTGGCACTCGATCTTATATCATCTTATCTATCAGGTCGCCAACAAAAAGTAGGTATTAGCGGTACTACGTCCTCAGGGTCTTTAGTGAAAACGGGCGTACCGCAAGGATCAATTTTAGGCCCTTTTTTGTTTCTGGCATATATTAATGATCTGCCCTATATGGTAAATGAATTGTCGGATATAGTTTTATTTGCTGATGACACTTCTCTAATTTTTAAGGTCAATAGGAAAGATACAGACCTTACGCAGCTCAATGACACATTATCAGCTGTATCAAAATGGTTTGCCGCCAATAATCTTATGCTTAATTCCTGTAAAACTAAATGTATAAGGTTTTCTCTCCCTAATGTTGTTAAGAGTGACACTCATATCTTTGTCGATGGTAAAAGACTTGCACTAGTGGATAAGGCAGTTTTTCTCGGCATTACATTAGACAGTAAAATACAATGGGGTCCTCATATAGAAAGATTAGCTAGTAAACTGAGTTCCGCCGCCTTCGCAGTTAGAAAAATTAGACAAATAACAGATGTGGCTACAGCCAGGTTGGTTTACTTTGCTTATTTCCATAGTTTAATGTCCTACAGTCTTCTGCTGTGGGGCTCAGCTGCAGACTTTGAAACTATATTTATTCTGCAGAAAAGTGCAATTCGCGCAATCTATTGTTTGGGTCCGCACGAATCACTACGAAGTCGATTCAAGGAATTTAAAATTTTAACGTTACCGTCACAGTACATTTATGAAAATATTATGTTTGTCCGTAAAAACTTAAATTTATTTGAAATTAATAGTAGCCGCCATAACTTCAATACAAGAAATAAAGATAAAATTGTGACACCTAGATTCAGGTTATCTAGAGCTAATAAGTCTTTTCTCGGAAATTGCGTTCGATTCTATAATAAAATCCCACTCGAAGTAACTAAAATGTCTTATGATAAATTCAAAGATTTCATAAAGCAGAGGTTAATTGACAAAGCCTACTATAAGGTGGCTCATTACGTGGAAGACAAGAATATATGGTTGTAGTAGCTTCTCTCTGCACTTGCATCCCCCTGGCTAAGTGACAATTGTACGAATAAGCATAAAATAATAATGTATATATTGTATAAGTATTTGGAAAAAAAGCTGTAATATTAAAAGATCTTCCACAAAAAAAAAAAACCTTGCTGAGTTTCTTGCCGGAGTCTTCTCAGTTTAAGTGTATTCCGAACCGGTGGTAAATTCAACTGTATGTACATAACGTTCATAAGTGCCTTACTAGGGCCTAAACTGAATAAATGACTTTTTGATTTTGATTTTGATTTTGATTTTGATTTGATTTCATCTATTATGAAGATCTAAATATTTTATGCCTCAAAACGTTACCAGCTGGCAGTAGCAATGACTTTTCCTGATTAATCACCTACACCGTTGTGAAAGTAAAGGAAAGCCGCAGCGGAAGGCAGATCATTCATCTATTATCACCCTGTATACAAAGTGCAACACGAGGATAAATGCGACTTTCTAATTGTCCACTATCATATTATATTTCAATATTATAAGTAGGTCAAGAAGTAGATATACGATTTAACGGTATTGCTGTATCGGTTCCTTTTCTAAGCTGTATCTAACGGAAAGCACTTGACACTTGTACTAAAGTATCAAGGAAATAAAATGGTTCGGTAAAATTGTACAATCGATAGGATTATGAGGATTGATTGTACGTTCACCACTAGTTTTATAATGTTTTAAAAAAAGAAAACTTTGAGATGGATATTTCTGCATTTTTACATATTTCTGAGATGATTCCGAGAATTTAAAATACTCATCGTATGTTCAAAATATATTGCTTGCAACTGAATGAATTGTTTTCTCAATTGGATTTAGTGTAAGGCGCAAGCCACGCTTGTATCTAGGTATTGAAATTGCTTAGACATGTGCGACCGTGTCTGCGCCCCGTCACGAGTGTGACTTGCGCCTAAGGACCGCAGTACAACTACTCATAGTGACAACTAATAGCCATCACAATCACAAGTGAAGCCGCAGAATAGAGCTATAGCATTAATTATTGTCTTTTTGTAGCACACTGCTCTGGGTCAACCCGTTATTATGACAAGTCATTAGCATTTTGTGTTTTTCAAGAGAAACAAAGGCCAAAGCGCCGTATCTCCTCTGTTGGAAATCAAAGAATCCAAATGATTAAGCTGTAATCTCATCTCACTATCTCACTTAAGAGCACTCAATTCGTCATACTTTTCATACAAAACCTCTGCACTTATTATGTCGTTGTTAAACATTTTTCGTTAGATGTTTTGAACAAATTAGTATCTTGTGCACTATATCTAGCCGTGTATCTAGGCGAAATAAAAAAAAAGTGTGAAACAAATTCAGTCAAAGCCTCCGAAAAACTGCGTTTTTGCACAAATTTTACCGGAACTTTGGCCATATCTAATGTACCTATAAATTGTAAAAGTAAAGAAAACATTTAGATACCGCTTACCGTATTGGAGATTCTAAATAACTAACTTTTTTTTTCACAAACATGTAAGATTTTTTCACAAGAAGTATACTCCTGGAATAAGTTTTATGAATGCGAAATCATGAATGACGACCTAGCGAAGTAGCCGCGAGTGATTAGCGGAATTTACCGACTTATCAGTCCGACGGCTGATGCTGTCTCTCTTTTTTCGCAGTCAAACATTACGTTGGATGAAACAACAAGCTTTTAGACTATGCTTGAGTTAAAGTTGCGCCGGCCACAGAGGGCCGCCTTAATATACCTCACTATATTGGATGTTTGTGAGTTTGGATGTTTATACCTCAATCACGCTTCAATATCTCAACGGATTTAGATGAAATTTGGCACACAGATAGAATATTTTTTTAGATTAACGCATAGAGAACATTTTATCTCGGGAAAACAAAAGTTCCCTTGGGAACGCGGGTAAAACCGCGGGACGCAACTAGTAATATTATAAATGCGAAAGTTTGGATGTATATATGTAGGTATGTTTGTTACTCAATCCCGCTTCAACAACTGAACGGATTTGGATGCAATTTGGCACGCTAATAGAATATGTTCTGGATTAACACATAAGGTACTTTTTATCCCGGGATAGCAATATATTCCTCGGGTACGCGAGTGAAACCGCGGGCGCAACTAGTCATCGATCATTTCTGCTTATTCTACTATCGATCATTATGATAAAACATTTACAAACTCATATTGGTCTAAAGCTTCAATGAAGCAAATAATCCCGAAAGCTTCAAACAAATCTTTGCGTTCTAATACCCATACTTCGCGTAAGGTGACAATATATTCCACCTTATATTTGCATGTAAAACTAATACTTAACATGTTATTTACGATAACAACTAGGTAAGTACTGCAATTAGGTGCCTTCCGCATTACCCCGTTATAAGTTGTCGCGTTCAGGGAAAACCGCAGTTTGTCGTTACCTTAATCCGAGATATAACGGGACCCACACTCCGGTTCCAACCTAAAGTAACTGCACTGAGCGTCATTTGATTATCGACGGCTCCTGCATAACCTGAAGTTGTCATGTAGTGTTGTGTTCGCGAAACTAGGTTATCGTATCGCTGACCGTCACTGTCAGATGGGATGTCTCGATGAGACACATACGAGACTACGGTTCCATCATACGTTACGGGACGGCATCACGGGAATGAATATGAATAAAAAAATCTAGGCTTAAGTTACATGACTCTTTACTTGGTTTAGATTATCTTGTAAAATGTAAAAATTGAGTTCTAGATTCATTTCAGTTTGCATTTCCGAAGAGATTTTGCAGGCATCTAAACTATAAAGTGTTTTTTTTTGTGCTGACCATTTCGGCGAAGCAAACGATAGTACCTAGGTAATTTTCAGCAACGAACAATTAGCACGGACGATTCGTTATTTCAATTGCTGATAATTTCCTTGGGTGCGGCACGAGACACTAAAATGACAATCAGACAACTGCTTCATATTTGTTAGCCGCGCTCTGTTAGTCTCGCATGCAATGCTATGTTACAAAGTTAACAATAACCAGAGTTTAATTTAAACAATACATCTAACTAACGAGATAATTGTTCTTCCTTTATAGACGAGACAGCAACTATAGATTGCTAGTCATTAGAAGCTAAATTAACAAGTAATCAACTGTTGAGTCCCGTACATAGTTGTAAAGATCTGCATTATTCGTGTCGTGTTAACCGTTACAGTGTACTCGATTCGAGTGCCGGACTGGTTCGCGAGTGGCCGGTAAAAGCGACGCGGGAGTAGACGCCGCGCAGTCAGCGCATTGGAGATCTCTCAGGCGCACGTAGCTACCATGTACACCGTCCTCGCGTGCTTGCTCGCCACCGCGGCCGCCGCGCCCGTTTCCTACGACCAGCGCCAGGATGGGGAGGTCAACGTGCGCGCCGACGTACAAAACATCCTATTCCTGATGGTATATCCAAAAGACATGCGGTATATCCCCGGTTTGGGGTTTAGGAGCAATAAACCGTCCAAGCGAAGCCCAGAAATTCAAGACAGGGCAGACGTCCAGGCGATGGAAGCTTTCGTCGAGCCTAACACCCCGTATAGAGTGGAGATCGGTTCGGAAGAACGTTTAGGAGGCGGTGGCGACGGACGCGCCGTTGAGGTTGTAATTGCTGGCAGACGTCACATCGATCCCGATGCGATCGACCGATTAGATCGAGAAATCAAATTAATAGGTGCGACTGAACAGTGCGGACCAGATCGCGAACGAGATCCTGATACACTCATGTGCCGAGCTCGATCCCAGCCCGAGCCGACCTCCGACATCGAGCCCGCACAGGAGGACGAGAAGGAAGTGGAAAAAGAAAAAGGAGTCGTCGCCGAACCGAACCCTGAAGTTGTTGCATCGTAAATACTGATCTCTCCTTTATGTATAGCTAATTTAATTTATTCCTAAATGCCTAAGCCATTTCTAATTTATTTGTAAATTATTTTTGAAATTAAGTAAACTGAATGCTAATTGTTGTTTTTGTTTTCTTTAATTATAGTATACCTACTGATATCTCTCGCCATTTATACAACACAATTTATATTTTTTAGGCCTACAAGGTACCTACCTACTTAATTTTTTGAGACACAAAGCACTATTTGGGCTGAAACCACGGAACAAATAAAACATTTGTTTGTTTATTTTTGTTCCGTGGCTGAAACCAATATTAGAATTAAATATCGATTTCAAGCGAAGCGTTTTTTTAGGAAGTCATAAATGACTGCGCCCATTGACTTATATATTACATCACTGGCTGCACCTCTATCCTGTTTTTATTACCTACAATCTAATCGAATAATTATTGTTATTTCAGTTAAATCGATGTTATCTAATGAAAATATATTCTTATTTCATTAAATTAAAGCATGATAGGTAGTTGTTTGTGTAGTACCGTAGCGTCTGATCTTGGATCTAGGCTACTTGTAGGAAACCAGATAACTGATATACCTACTCCATGCACGTGTAGGCACCTATGTCTTTTATTTATTATCTCTTTTTTTCAATATTTAGTATAAGTACATTACTTAACATACTATTTAGAACAAATATAATATAAATACACAATACAATAGCAAACTTTTTAATAAATCTTTATTTACAACAAATATTTACATAATACAATCTATATATAGAAAATTTCCTCAAGCCTGCCGCTGCTTCCGATTAACGGCAGGGTTCCCAGAAGGCTGGCAGCGTTTCTTCTTTGGATAGCCAAGCTGACGCGTTGGCGGAAAAAGCTCCCCGCCCGCTGGTCTACGGAGGTCTCGATCAATTTCGATGACAAGTTGCGAGCAAAACGGCGAGCTTCGGACCCCCACGGTCTCATGGTCTCGACCGCAAATAGCACAAAAATATAATTGGGTCCAATCGATGCGTATTTTTTGAATTTTGAATTGCAGCTTTACAAGTCGCCGGTAAGTGAGATGGCGCGAGTGTATCGACACATGTGGCATCCCACACAGTGGCGTGCATTGGTTTTCGGAGGAGGTAGGCAATCAAGTACTAGGAGAGTTTTATTGCATATTATCGGTGGTATTTTATCCAATAAAGATCAATCCACGTGCACTAGTGAAATGAAATGAATTATGTGTATCGTGATTTTACAAGTTGTTTCAAAAAGTTCGTGAAAAGTTTTAGTACAGTGACCACCATTTTACTAAAACACGACTGAACGGACGACCGTGACTGATAATGCGGACTATGTAAAAGTTAATGTGCGGACTATATGAAAGTGATATTATAAATAAAATGTATGCGACTGAAGGACTTTGTGTCCATAGTCATGAACAAATATTTAAAAAAAAAGCCAAACTAGGGTTTCCAGCCTCGGTTGAATCGATTGATTTTTTAATCAATATTCGATAAATCGTGTTTGGAGATACGGATCGATCTTAAGATCGCCACGAAATTAAAAGATCGAAAATCTATTTTAACGAGACCATAATATTCCATTTCGAATTTTCGAATCGATATTTTTTGCAGTATTATGTTAAATATTAAAGTTTTTTTAAATAAATTAGCACACGTTACTCTCTTTCTCGCTCATCAATGCCGAAATCGATCGGAGAGCGTCTAAATCGTTGTTTTTATAAAAATCTCGACAATGTAAGTTTAATCGAATAACCATATTCGTTTAATTATATTATTATTAGTGACCTAATAAACAGTGCATTTTTAAAAATATGTTTTGCTACTTAAATTAACTGAGAATATATAAATATTGATTTTCTAAGGATCGATCTTTTATATATTTTTTTTAATCGATATCAGTCACTTCGTCAAAGTACGGTAACCCTTTGCAATGCCAGCCAAACCATAAACAAAACAATACAAATAAATTGCAAAGTTATATTTGAGTTGCTCTAACGTTGGTAAACTGTAGTTTTTTTAATTTGGCTGGGTTACTAGTGTCACAACAGAGTAGGTATGGTTACTTTTGGTCATTGAGATATATACATGGAGATGAAATGTTTGTCTATAGAAATAATCATTTATACATATATGTGGTATATCGATGCCTAGTTCATAAAAATAATGCCATCTCTTTTTAACTTCATTATTTTTGCATAAGTGAAAAAGGATAGCAGCATTTTTGACAGTTACTATGATGGCAACCCTTCGTTCTGAGTATCATCAAAATACCTATTTGCGGCCGGTCCGCCATTTTATCCTCCGGCTATCTCGACTCGCCATTGGTCAGTCATCTGTCAAATGCTTGTCATTATCAAAGGGATAGAGTTGTGCCCTATGAATTATTTATTTATCGATAATGTCCTTTTATGTTTTTTTTTTTCAACTTACTTTCAAGGTTGCCTGCTAGAAAAGGAAAAAAGAATATTGGCTTGAAACTACCTAAATAAAATTATATTGTTCAGAAACGAAAAAGATTTATCTAGATTAAAGAGAGGTAGAGCATAGCGTTTATTCGCTTAAAGAGCAGCTCGACTGGGGAAGTACCTCCACCTTACAGAATATTGCAGCCAAATAACTTTATGTTGTGTAATGTTGTGTTCCTGCGCGTGAGTAAGGTCGCCAGAGCTCATAGGGGAGGGGGGAAAGGTCGGTAACGCGTGAGCGATGCTTCGTGTATTGCAAGCGTCCATATGGCTACGGTAACCGCTTACCATCAGGCGGGCCGTATGCTTGTTTACCGACTTAGTCGTATAAAAAAAAAAAAAAAAAAAAAAAAAAAGATATATCTTTAAAAAAAAATACTCTTAAAAAAATACTGTGAGCGCGTCGCGAGCGTTCCAAATCATTGACAGCTCTCAGTGGTCATAGACGTGATATCTGTAACGAGTAATCGGAACGTAAATTATTGATGTGAGCGTGAGTGCTAGAGCGGAGTTCACTGGAGCGCACCCAAAGAATCGTCGGCGCGCATCGTTTCGTTTGTTTTTTGGTACCTACCTCCATTGTAAAATTCGCGCGAGTTGTAGAAATAATTTTGCGATTAGTTGAAGTAATTAGCTGCATTATTGCGTATGAACTCAGTTTATAGTGAAAACCATCCAAAGCAAGATGCCCACTTGCAACGTAATTGGATGTGGCTGTCGCGGAAGAGAAAATCACCCGACCATAACTTTGCACCAGTACGTACTTAATTTCAACCGAAATATCTTCTTTAATTCCTAAACAAAAATATTTGCAACATTGAATAGTTTCAACAGTAAAGCATTCATAGTTTCGCTTTTAATTTATAATTGAACATTTTATCGTAGCGCTTCTTCGCTCAAAGAGCAGCTCGACTGGGGAAGTAGGTACCTTACAGAATACCGCAGCCAAATAACTTAATGTTGTGTAAAGTTGTGTTCCTGCGCGTGAGTAAGGCGCCAGAGCTCAGGGGAGGGGGGAAAGGTCGGTAACGCGTGAGCGTTGCTTCGTGTATTACGAGCGTCCATATGGCTAAGGCAACCACTTACCATCCCCCCCCGCTTGGACCTCGGTGACGAGTAGTCGTGTTTTGGCATATTATAATTATTTATATCATAAATAGTGCGCAATAAATCGCGCTGATAAAATAGGAGTGCATAAACAGTGAAGAGCTCAAACTTAAATTGGGAATTATTAAGAGTTGTCGACCTGCAAGCATTTCTCAGACAAACTTGTACGGGCCATTCCTCGAATCTACCAGGCAAACAGAATATCGAGGAAGTATACAACTACACAAGTGAGTAAGATCAATCACAGACTGAGACAACTATATAAACGCAACCCCTGTGAAACACTCGACAACACGCTAATCGACCTATAGTGCCCTACACATCGTCATCGGCCACGCCTACTAACCAATTACTGCGCACACGCACACACCTATTTTGACGACTGTGGTCATTATTACCTACAACATCGGATTGTAATACCGACGGCGCGCATTTTATTTAGGCCTACTTTTTAGATTTCCCCTAAATAAACATGTCTAGGGTGCAGCGTTCTCCAATCAAAGACTCAAAACCGGGTCCTGTACCCCCCCATAAAGAGTTAGTGAGTTATGGCTCGGATTCTCAACTCAATGTTTCTGCAGCTCAAGAGGAAACTAGCGCATCTAGAAGACTAAAGCGTAAAATTCAGGGGATGCCGTCCGATCTTAGCTCAGTTACGACAAAAATGAACGAGTTGTTTGATAAATTCGAAAAACAACAATCCGCTAAAATGAAAGAAATTTTCGATTCTATAAGCACTATCAAGGAACAAAACACGGATATTAAAAAAAGTATGGAGTTTTTGTCTAGCAAATATGATGACTTCTTAGAAAAGATAACGGTGTTAGAACGTGAAAACTGCGAAAACAAAAAACAAATTGCTGTTTTGGAAACTAAGATCGATTTTATGGAACGTAATTCTCGCGCTTCGATGATTGAACTTCGTAACATCCCCAAACAACAGTCAGAAAATAAAGATGTACTGCGTACCATTGTGTTGAATGTAGGTGCAGCTCTCGAACAACCGATATTGAATTCCGAAATACGCGAGGTTATCAGATTTAAGCCCAAGAAAAATGAAAATAACAGTCCAATCATTGTGGAATTCACAACTACTGCCACAAAAGATGGTCTGATTAGGAAATGTAAGACTTTTAACAAAGACAACAGGGATAACAAACTAAATACCTCTCATATACGCCTGCCTGGACCATCACACCCTGTTTACATAACGGAATCATTGACCACGAAGGCAAAAAAACTTCACTACATGGCGCGGCAATTAGTCATCGATCGTACGGTTCATAGCTGTTGGTCTTCTTATGGACGAATATATCTCAAACGCTATGAAAATTCACAACCCATACGTATTGAATCAGAAGAAGACTTATTAAAAATCCATACCAAATCTCACTGACTAGTGAGCCTGAGAAACCATTGTTTATCAGTTTGCTTGTTTTTATTAATTATTATTTTTATTTCTAACTACAACTTTTTTTTGTACCAGCTAGTTAGTCGCAAAATAGCCTCAAATATTAAATATTCTTTTGTAACAAACAACATATTATACATATATTTAATCGATCAATGTTATGCTACGAGTATTAAAAATCATTGTTTTTCTTCTTTGTTACTTATATTATTTATTCATATTAACTACTGTAACTGTCTTTTATACCAAATAGTTTGCCGCAATATTTCCGTAACTATCGAATCTTTTTTCGTAACAAACAAAAAACACATATATCTAATCTGTGAATGTTTACGTACTCATTTAATAAACAATTGTTTTACTATTTCGTTAATAGTTAGTTTAAGCTATCATTTCTCATTCCAGCCAGTTAACCAAGAAACAACCTTAAATATTAAAGATATTATTGAATCAAACACCATACACATATTTTTATTTTTATTACATCAATTTTATACTACACAAACTACTATATACTCGTTAAACTCGTTCATGTTACTGTTAAATCCCATTGTATTATACTTTTTCCCACACATAATCTATGACCTATCTAATCCCAGAAATTCCTTTTTTCATACAACTAGATATATCAATATAAACAATATCTTGGACACTACTAAACTACACAAATTGATAAGAATTTGTTTTCAAAATTCGATTGTTTACAAAATCTAAGTTGTGACCTCGATTCATTCACTGTTGCATCGTCCTCGCTCTGTAATATAGATACCTGTGCCAGCTTATTGTCCGACAATAACTCCACTCTTAAGATCCTAACGCAAAACATTAGGAGTATCAACTGCAATATCTTAGGATTATTAACACTATTAACAAGAGCTAATACCTCATGGGACTTGATTGTGCTAACTGAATGTTGGCTTCCGCGTTCATTCACGATACCACCTATCGATGGCTATACCTATATTAAGTCCCAAAATAATATCACGCAAAATGAAGGTGTCATTATATATATTAAGGATACATTACATCTAAAACATGAAGAACCGATCATCTTGGATGCAAACTGTTTGTTGATAAAAATTAACTCGTATACCGTGGTTCTAGCTATATATAGACCAGCCGGCTTCAAAAACACTGCACGCTTTGTTGACTCACTTAATGATGCATTAACAAAATATTCATCGTATCCGAATATAATATTGGTAGGCGATTTAAATATTGATATCACTCCCTATAATTTAGACTCAAACTCTTCTTCCTATCTTAACCTTTTAGCTTCACATGGTATTTTACCAGCTCACTGTATCCCAACACATGATAAAACTTGCCTCGATCATGTAATGCTTAAATCTAAGTTATTTGCACATTGTTACGTAGCAGAAACATCCATTACAGACCATGACACAGTTATCTTTACTATCGACTTGAAATTGCAGATGAAGAACACGTCTACCCACTTTATAATTAATAAAATAAATTACGATAACCTGGATATAGATATGGGTAAATTCGACTTTACTCCGATATTTATAACGACGGATGTCAATGTTTCGATGACTTTTTTAGTGGACTCAATTAACTCTTTAGTAACAAAAAATACAAAAGTAATAAAAACTCCATTTCGGAAGAGGACAAAAAATCCATGGATGACTCCAGGATTAATAAAATGTATGAAACTTCGAGATAAACTACATCAAAAACTTAAAAAAGACATTAATAATGAGATTTTAAAAACAACTTACAAACGATACAGGAATTTTTGTAAGAACTTGATTAAAAAACTAAAAAAAGAATATGGGAAAAATGAAATCCAAGTTGCAGCTGATTCAAAAAGTAATAAAAAACTATGGGAAACTATAAAAAAACTAACATTTACGACAAAACAAAAGGATGTACCATTCGAACTGATATCAGGCAAAAACCCACAACAAGAGGTAAATGCTATTAATTCTTTTTTTGTTAATGTAGGCAAAAATCTAACGGAAAACATCCCAGATAGTGACAATTATGACTTATCTGATTCTTATGCACATTCATTTGTCCTACTTGACACAGATAATGCTGAAGTTGACCTTACAATTCGCAATCTTAGAAATAATTGTGCCGTAGGACGTGACAACTTACCAGCATTTTTACTCAAACGCTACACAGAGATACTAGTCCCTTTGTTGGTACATATTTTTAATCTTACCTTTTCTTCCGGGGTATTTCCAGATATTTTAAAACTAGCAGAGATTCACCCGATTCATAAGAGTGGAAACAGAGACTGTGTAAACAACTATAGACCGATTTCAATTTTGCCTACACTTTCAAAAGTACTCGAAAAATTATTAAATAAACGTTTAACCAACTATCTAGAATCAAATAATATTATTTCCAATTCCCAGTTTGGTTTTCGAACAGGACTTTCATGCAACGATGCTGTACACGAACTAACCAATTTTATAGCGATCAACCTGGACATAAAACAAAAAGTAATTGTCATATTCCTAGACCTGGCTAAAGCGTTTGACACAGTCTCTGTACCACTCCTCCTTAGCAAGTTGGAGAGACTAGGAATTAGGGACATACAATTAAAGCTCTTCTCAAACTACCTTACCAAACGACTTCAGCGGGTAAAGGTAGGTGGTTTGTACAGCGCTGATCTTCCCATAAATTTCGGAGTGCCACAGGGAAGTATCATGGGCCCAACCATGTTCTTGACCTACATAAATGATTTATGTAATCTCCAGATGCCGGATGGGAGAATCATATCTTTTGCAGACGATACGGCTTTACTTTTCCATGCAGATACTTGGGAGAAAGTATTTACAAACGCCCAGCGTGGCTTTAATATAGTTACAAAGTGGTTGCAACTAAACAAACTTACCCTAAACACATCAAAAACAAAGTATATAACTTTCTCAATAAAAACATATAAGACTGACACTCATCGCAATCTAACATTAACTGCACATAGTAACTTTTGCTCTCAAACGACACCTTGCACCTGTCCTCATCTCGATAGAACTAATAATATCAAGTACTTAGGCATCCAAATTGACAGTTCACTTAGTTTCCAACCTCATATAGATTTACTTGCTACGAGAATACGCAAAATGATTTATATTTTCAAAAACCTACGAGATGTTGCTGACATTAAGATTTTAAATTCAGTATATTTTGCGTTGGTTCAGTCACTTTTAGCTTACTGCATCACATCATGGGGTGGCGCATCCAAAACCACGCTACTCAAATTAGAGAGAGCCCAAAGAGCAGTACTTAAAGTTAGTCGTCATCTTCCCTTCAGATTCCCTACTAATGAGTTACATAAAACATGTGAAATACTAACGGTTCGACAGCTCTTTATCCTCAATGTAATCGCACGAAAACACTCTGAAATCGAATATAACCCTGATCTTTTCGAAAACATTAGGCGTAATTACATGGTTTGTTCAACCACACATTTTAACACCTCTTTCGCCCACAAGTTTTTCTGCTACTTAGGAAGTTACCTTTACAATAAAGTAAATAAAAGCCTATCTATCTATCAACTAACAAGATTTCAACTCAAAGAGATACTTCGCAAATGGCTACTTAAATTGGATTATGATTCCACTGAAAATCTTATGATAGTGCATTTGTAAATAAGTCATGTTCATAAGCCATATCCTTATTCGCGTTTTTCCTACTCTGATTCAAGTCCTTATAGTCATGTCCTCACGGTTCCTTGCAATTGGCAGTCAGGGTTTCACTCATAAGTGCCTGATTGCTACATTGATCCCAAGATATTATTGTTTATTTATTTATATATTATATTATTATTATTTTATTTTATCTTTTTATCGTAGGGCAAGTCTCCCGACTGAGTTCTTTCTAGGTTACTGCTCACTAGTAGGTACACTCGCCAATCTCACATTATAGTAAATTTCGTCAAACATCTTTACATCGTATATCCTTTTGCCTACTCAACTACCACATAGGTAAAATCATTTCAATTTGCCAAATAATTTTACATTAACGATTATTTTCCATCAGAAAATTCTAATATTCACTGTTCTATTCTGATTCAATACTTTATATATATATATATGTATTTATCATAATAAACATTACTTTGGTTGTTTGCTGGCTAACTTCGTATCTCTGCTGACTTTTAGTTTTGGGTATTGTCTAAAACAAAATGTACACCAGGTCCAAGATGTGGGGACCTGGAGACCTGTAAAACAGGTTGTCAAACCTTAGTACGGGCTCCAGTCTCCACAATACATTATAAGTGCTTATTGTGTTTTATGACATGTATTTTTCTTTTCACCTTTATGTATTTGTGGAGATAAATAAAGCTTATTATTATTATTATTATTATTATTATCAGGCGTGCCGTATGCTTGTTTACCAACTTAGTCGTATAAAAAAAATACTTTATTTTTTTAAGAAATCGTATTGAGTCGTGGTATTTTTACCCGACTGACCCGGAAGGAGGGTTATGTTTTTCGAGTGTATGTATGTATGTATGTACTTATGTCTATTTCTTAGATACGCTCTGCAGCCTAAACGGCTTGATGGATTTTAACATATGAGGTGTCGTTAGATTCGTCTTAACTGTGGGAGTAACATAGGATATATTATTTTAATATGGCATCTAGGAATAAAAAGAAGGGGGTATTAAAAACAACAATTTCGTTATTTTAACAATATGTAAATAACTTCGAAAGTATAACCCATAAAAAAATTTAATCTCAATCGCATAAAAATGGTTACTGTGGGTTATCCATAGGATATAGACATATACCATCGCTGACTTTTTTGTAGATATTTTTAAGATACAGAATTCCGTAGTACATCATTTTCATATATCTCGTAAAGTTTATGCGCAAAAAATTCTATGTGTTTTCGAAACATTGTTTTTTTTTATATATTCTGTATATATAACATATATAAACCTTCCTGGGAAAATTATCTAACTCATAGTGAAAACCGCATCAAAATCCGTTGCGTAGTTTTAAAGATCTAAGCGTACAAAGTGACAGACAGTGGGAAGCGACTTTGTTAACCGACTTCAAGAAAAGGAGGAGGTTCTCAATTCGGATGTTTTTTTTTTTTTTTTTTTTATGTATGTTCGGTCATAACTCCGTCATATATAGACGGATTTGCAAAATTCTTTTTTTGTTCGAAAGGGGTATATTCCAAAATGGTCCCATATAAATTTCATATAGATCTGATGATGAGTTTCGGAGATAGACAACGGAACACTTAAAAAAATTACCGTAAATCAGCCGCGATTGCTGCTATCGCATAAATATGCATTGTTTACGCAGTCACACAACAAAACATCAGGCCTGTACACTCGAAAGGGTTACGCAGATGTATTCAGTATATAATGAAACTAAAAATTCAAAAATAATTAGCGAAATATTTTCTATAGAACACGTCATGCGATTTCGCTCACTTCAAAACAGTGTCAGATAAGAGTTATTTTATACTTTTTAGTGTACTTTGAAGGCGGTTTATTTTTTTTGTTAAAAAGTTAATTATTTTTGAATTTTTAGTTTCATTATATACTGAATACATCTGCGTAACCTTTTCGAGTGTACAGGCCTGATGTTTTGTTGTGTGACTGCGTAAACAATGCATATTTATGCGATAGCAGCAATCGCGGCTGATTTACTGTAATTTTTTTAAGTGTTCCGTTGTCTATCTCCGAAACTCATCATCAGATCTATATGAAATTTATATGGGACCATTTTGGAATATACCCCTTTCGAACAAAAAAAGAATTTTGCAAATCCGTCTATATATGACGGAGTTATGACCGAACATACATAAAAAAAAAAAAAAAATAAACATCCGAATTGAGAACCTCCTCCTTTTCTTGAAGTCGGTTAACAAAGTCGCTTCCCACTGTCTGTCACTTTGTACGCTTAGATCTTTAAAACTACGCAACGGATTTTGATGCGGTTTTCACTATGAGTTAGATAATTTTCCCAGGAAGGTTTATATATGTTATATATACAGAATATATAAAAAAAAACAATGTTTCGAAAACACATAGAATTTTTTGCGCATAAACTTTACGAGATATATGAAAATGATGTAGGTACTACGGAATTCTGTATCTTAAAAATATCTACAAAAAAGTCAGCGATGGTATATGTCTATATCCTATGGATAACCCACAGTAACCATTTTTATGCGATTGAGATTAATTTTTTTTATGGGTTATACTTTCGAAGTTATTTACATATTGTTAAAATAACGAAATTGTTGTTTTTAATACCCCCTTCTTTTTATTCCTAGATGCCATATTAAAATAATATATCCTATGTTACTCCCACAGTTAAGACGAATCTAACGACACCTCTAACGTGGCAGCACAGTGTGCTACCACGATTGAGGCGAGGCCCGAGCGAGGCTGCCGCTCGTACTGTGTCACCTGTGTGCTATGTGTGCGAGAATATAAGATGCACATACATACAGTAACACACACTCGTTACCAAACTCGTTACAAATTGCATTCACAGCACAACAGACGATTTCGATATACTCACCACCACGATTGTGTTTATCAAAATAGCTCTTTCAACCTTAAAAGTACCAAAAATCCTAATTATTAATTACCATGTAAATATAGGATAATATTTTAGTTGTTTATCGTTTATATTTTAAAAATATCGGCGCGACTCGCGAGCTTAACTATGTGTGCGTGCAGTCAGACCATAGATAATACACTACGTCTCGCGAGGAGTAGCTCCGTAGACAGAGAAGGCTATAGACCTTGAGATATCTTCTGACTCACTCACACAGAAAGAGAAACACTTATTGGAAATACACGTTAAGAAACGAGACAGAGCGCTAGCATTTTTTATCCTACTCGAATGTCGGTTTTTCAAGGTCATTACATTGTTTACTAACTCGTTCGCGAAATAAATAATGACATTCCAAGGACATTCCTTTGCGTTGAACGACATAGTTTGTTTATTTACGTATTTTATTCCTGGAATGCAACTAATTTTGGCCGTTTGAATAATCCTCAACCCCGAAATATCCTTAAATTTAAGTAATAGCTATAAACAATGGGACGTTGTAGTGTTTTAGGGTGTAAAAGTGATAGTGAAACGAAGCTAAAGGATTTGTCTTTTCACTCGTAAGTATGATACTTGTTTATATAATTAAGCTTGAAATATTGTGGACCTTGCAAACTGTGCTTGCAAATAATACCTGTATTGTCCTGTATAGAGGATATAATTAAGTTTTATTCAATAATACGGTCTAAAAATACATTGAATGTAAACATAACCTATGAGTTGTTTTTGTTTTGGTATTGCCAACTGTTCTCAAATCTGTGTTGCCAACACATAATGTCAGTCTCCCACTCCTGTGAACTTAACAATTAAAATAAATTGAACAGTAATATTTTCTTGAAGGTATTATAACCCGCACCTGAGGCTACTATATGACTAAAATCTAGATTAAAAGTTCTCCGAAAAGTGTGTGTTTTAAATTAACAGTCTTATTATTTTTAATTAGAGTGATTATATTTGAGGGCACGTTTATTTTATTACAGTTTCCCAGAACAGAAAATAACCCGCTACCAATGGATTAAGGCCACGGGAAGAGAGAATTGGACGCCAAAAAATTACTCCAAGATATGTGGTCGACATTTTTTAAATGAATTAAAGATAAAGAAAAAAAAATTTACTTTATTGTTTCCTGGTGCTGTACCAACATTGGTAAATATTTATTTATCTAAATTTATATCGCAAATTTCTAATTCTGAATTTAAAAATAGAATTTTAGTCACTTGCCTCTTAAAAAAAGTTTGGTAGTCATAGTAGTTTCCTTAACAAAATCCTTATCCATACTAATACACTATTATAAAAAAATATACTACTTTTAGTATAACTAATATTATAATTATACTATTATATAATTTATAATAGTAGTATAATATATTTATACTAATATTATAAATGTGTATGTGAGGTTGTTTGATTGTTACGCTTCCACGCCGATAATCAACTGATCACGGTGAAATTTGGCACGCAGGTAGCCTATGGTATAGAGAAGGACATAAGTTCGTAGGGACAGCTAGTAATGCTATAAAATAACTTAAGTTTCTATTACAGTGAACTATAGACGTACGTTTAAGATTGTGTATATAGTACCATTAACTTATCTGGGCCAGTAGATAAGATGGTTATCGACAATCGTCATCATCGTTAGTAAACGATCAACTTTTGTATGTGATTGACATTTCAAATCGAAATATCACGTGATTTTTGAAAATCTCTTATGTCAATCCCATACAAAGGTTCAACTTTACTAACGATGACGATTGTCGACAACCATATTTTCTAGAGGGCGCTGTTATCGCATTTGCTGGATCAAACAACCAATGGCGAATAGCAAGCAGATTGGCATTTAAAACTGACGTCGTTAGCTCCTCTTTTCGCTTCCGGGCCATATAAGTTTGTGAGACTATAGGTCTATGTAGCACACTTTAAGTCGACCAAGGAGATTACAAATCATAATAATAATAATAATAATTTTATTGTTCACAAAAAAAACGATATAACAGTAATACATGAAGCCCTGTCGTCTGTGCTAGTTATATAATAACTGTGTTACAGGCGACAGTGTCTTCCCCCCTAAAGCTAATAATATTAATATATATGAACAATTGATTGAATAATTTATAAAACAAAAAGAATAGTAATTACAAGATAATTAAATAAAATGATAATTTAACATTAATGTGTGTTTGTGTATATGTGTGTGTGTGCGCGTGCATATTTGTGTTGGGTATGTTTGTGTGTGGGGTGTGTGCATGTGTGTTTGTGGGGTGTGAGTGTGTTTGTGGGGTGTGAGTGTGTTTGTGGGGTGTGTGTGTGAGTGTGTGTTCAATCAATTTCTTTATTTATTTTTTTGGTGTCTCTACCCAAAGGATGCCAACGGGACCCTATTACTAAGCGTCCGCTGTCCGTCCGTCTGACTGACAGTGAGGATCTCATGAACCGCAATAGGTAGACCGTTAAAATTTTCATTAAATGTGTATTTCTATTGCCGCTATAATAACAAATAATAAAAATGCACATAATTAGGTATTAAAAAACCTCGCCTCCTGCTCGGTTTTGAAACTCACACTCGTGTTTGAATAACTTTTTGAATAAAACTTGTGCAACACTTGTACTATAAAATGGCACTGCAATAGTATAAGTGTAATAATGATTTAATCAAATATCATTTAGAGAAAAGCTGAATCAAAAAGACATTTATATAATATTTTTTTCAGGCAATCAAGGCTTCTTCTCAAACCCCAGCTTCTACTTCGAATATAAGTAGTCAACCTTCGATAACTGTAAGTAATCCATTTATTTTAGGGCCTGTCTTTTTATGTGTTAATATTCGATAGCTAATATGGATAGCTCCCGTATACTATTGTATCTTCGCTTTGTGTAGTGCACTAATAAGTGCTGCAAACTTTAACTTAGAAAAATTTACATTGATTTATTATGTTTTGAGAGAATTTATTATTTTATGTCAATAACAGGTGTTAAGCTAAATTTATTCGTTTCAGTGTATGACTAACTGTTTAAAAAATAACAACAGTACTCCTTTGCCATCAGCAAGGGCCTCAGTGGAAATGGTTAATTTTGAAGCACCAACAAGTATTTTAAAAGAAATTTTGATGTCTACTGCATCCGTGAGTATGAAGTTTTGCATCATCTCCTTTTTATGATTTTGGTCGGGGATTGTGAAAATGAAATTGTTTTGATTTGATTAATATTTCGTTTCAGTGTAAGAATACAAATGTTTCAAAAAATATCAAAAATCCTTTACCATCTACACAAATGTCAATGGAAATGGTTAATTATGATGTAACAACTAGTTTAAAAGAAAATTTGATGCCCATTTCATCCGTGAGTATTATTAATTGGAATGGTCTCTGATGCCGCTTTTTAATCTTTGTAGCAAAATATTTCAATTATTTCAGGTAACTTCACCTAATTCTACACCACGGTCATTAAAAAGGAAATTAAAGCAGGAAAAACAAAAATCAGCAGAACGATTAAAAAAAATGAAGGCTCTTCGAGAAAAATGTCGTCGTTTAACAAAGAAAGTCGCAAACATGGATAATGTGTTAGCTGACCTAAAAGCAAAGTTTCTTGTTAGCGAAGAAGAAGGAGATCTGTTGCATTCAATTGATCCAGTTAACAGGGATTTTTTGAAAAAATATTTGTGTCCTGAAACTAGTGCTAGAAAATATACACCGGCTTTACGGAAATTCGCTCTTTGTTTGAATTTTATTAGTCCGCGGGCTTATCTGTATGTAAGACAACAATTTAATACTTGCCTTCCTCACCCATCCACTCTCACTGCATGGTATAAAAGTGTTGACGCTAATCCAGGCTTCACCTCAGAGTCATTAAATTGCATTAAATTGTTAGCTGAGCGAAAAGAAAAGAAATTGTATTGTGCATTAAGTATGGATGAGATGGCTATTAGAAGACATGTTCAGTGGGATGGCGAAAAGTGTGTTGGAATCGTAAATTATGGAGATGCGTTGGATGGCCACAATGTTACCGAAGCCAGAGAAGCTTTGGTGTTTATGGTTACGTGTATTAATGACAGGTGGAAAATTCCTATTGGATATTTTTTTATTGACGGTTGTAATGGAGAGCAGAAATCGAATTTGGTTAAACAGTGCGTAAATTTATTAATAGATACTGGAATCTTTGTTGTGTCCCTGACATTTGACGGATGTCCCGCCAACTTTTCGATGGCAAGGAGCTTAGGTTGCGTTATTGGATGTGCAAACATCAAACCTTATTTTTCACTTAAAGGTCATGATATCGTCATTGTCCCGGACCCCGCTCACATGTTAAAACTACTCCGAAATACTTTAGGTCAGAAAAAACAACTGACCAATGCTTTTGGTGAAAAAATTTCATGGCAATTTATTGACAGCCTAAATAATCTACAAGAAAATGAGGGCCTTCATTTAGCCAACCGCCTCAAAAATCAACATATTAATTTCAGCAAACAAATAATGAAAGTGAAGCTTGCGGCGCAAACTTTTAGTAAGTCTGTTGCTAATGCTATCCAGTTTTGCGATAAAAATTTAAATATACCAGAATTTTCGGGGTCAGATGCTACTGTTGAATTTATAATAAAAGTTAATGATTTATTTGATATGCTCAATAGCCGTAATTTAAATGCGTATGGATTTAAAAAGCCACTGAATGAAAAAAATGCCAAACAAATTTTTGATTATCTGTCGGAAATTGAACTTTATATAAAAGGTTTGAAATTAGAGGGTAGGCCGATATTGGAAACGAACAGAAGGGTTGGGTTTTCTGGTTTTCTAATATGTATCGAAAGCTTAAGAAAGATACACACTCAGTACATATTAACTGAAAAACTTAATTTCTTTCCATTTTATAAACTTAGTCAAGATCACCTAGAGTGTTTTTTCAGTGCAATCCGCTCAAAAGGTGGTTTTAATAATAACCCTACGGCATTCCAATTTCAAGGCGCCTACAAAAGATTGGTAGTCCATGGGGAAATAAAAAGCTTAACGTCAGGAAATTGTGTAGCCTTAGAAGACATTAAAATTCTTACGCATACGGAAGTCCGTTACGAAAGTAAAATTAACAGGTATACTAGTTGCACTAACTTAGAAAATGAAAATCCTGATAATGAAGATTCCAAACACGATATTATTTCGACTATTTATAACGATCATGATTACATACCTAACCCCTCTATGATATCAACATATGCTGACGAGATAATTCCTTATATAAGCGGATTTGTCGTAAAAAAAATAAAAAAAAGTTTAAAATGTGAGGATTGCCTAATTTCACTAGTCAGTGACAAATATGCAGGGTTAATATTTACTAAAGACATGGGAGGCCTAATTTATCCTTCTCGCGATGTCATTAAAATTTGTAAACTAACAGAAAAAATTTTTAGAAGACACTGGCATAAAGGATTATCATTTTTTGGGGAAAAAAATATAATGCCTAGATTAATATTAGATACCTTCAAGCAATGTCGTAGTGAATTATTCACGGGTAAGCATTTTGACACGCAACCATTCATAGGTAATCATAGAGTTCTTTTAATAAAAGCTATTACGGCACGATATTTAGAGGTACGCATCCACCATGCTACCAAAAAGTTTGCACCACAAGAAAAAATAAGAAATATTCATACAAAATTAGTTTTGTTCAAAGGACAATAAGGTATTATATTTTGGCTTGTATTATTTATATTTGGCTTAAATGAACCTTGCAGATAAATTCAGACAATAGGCTAGTTTCTGAAAAAATCTATTTAGTCCATCATTTACAGTAACAGATTTAGATGCTAAACCGTTAAACGCTTTGTTCAGAATCGTTTTCTGACTCGATTTATGTAACTTTTAATATAGATATTTGAAGTTACATAAATCGATCCAGTAGGCGATACTGAACAAACCGTTCAACGATTTAGCATCCAAATCTGTTACACGTTGTATATAGTGTGTGAAATTTCCGCGTGACGTCACGTTAGTGTGTACTCAAAAGTGACGTCACGAGTCCCCACTCCCGAACTTTGACGCGCTTTATGTTTGTATATTTTTATGATTTGGTAAAGAAATTGTGGTGGCTGGTCTGCCATTTATTTACTTATTAAATATCGATTCAGTCTACTTTGTAGTTTTGCCGCCGCGCCGGGCACGCGTGCGATTAGAATGTAAATATTATGTAATGAATCTAAGCTTGTTTTGAAAAGAGTAATTGCTGAGTTTATTGCCGGATCTTCTCAGCAAATGCAAGCTTCCAAACCGGTATTAGAGTATTAGTGTATTAGAGTTTTAATAAGTGCCTGCGAAGGCCTATTTGAATTAATGATTTTGAATTTGAAAGAAATACGTGTCTTATTATTATGACTGACGTCCATCAGTCAAATAGTCCTAATTATATTTTTTTCCCGAGGAAAGATTCCTATTGTCGTAATTTAGCTTAACGGCTATGGATAGCTCTATATCTCTCTGTACGTTTCGGAAAAATATACTGCATTCACTTTATTCAACAATAACTTAACGCCCGCGCCGCTCAGTATGAAGGTAGTTTATCTTTATTTTAATATCATTGAGAAATGAGCATTAAATAAATTGAATTATTAAAAGAAATAATAAACCCGACTGCGTAAAACAAAAAAAATATCAAAAAAATGTGAAAACCAAGCTCTTAAATCTATGGAATTTTGAATATAACTTGAATTTTATAAGACACAAAATTTGAGGATCCTAACTTCGAAACTGACGGACTTTCATACAAACTTTCATCCCCTATTTTACCCCTTTAGGGGTGGAATTTAGAAAAACCCTTTCTTAGTGGATACCTACTCCTCACAAAGAATATACCCTCTAAATTTCATGTCTCTAGGACCAGTGGTTTAGGCTGTGCGTTGATATATCAGTCAATCAGTCAGTCAGTCAGTCAGCCAGGACTTTGAATTTTATATATATAGATTGCAATATAATATAATTTAATTTATTTCAGACTTTAGTTTCATTATAGAATATGTTGTTCAGTTAAGTATTAGTAAGTAAATGAGCGGAAAGGTAAAGTAAGGCTAACAACCATCGCAACTGTGAATTACGTACGGTAACCACTCAGTAGCCTCAGTACCTACTGTCCTTGCATTAAACGTGGTTTCTTGCAGTTTACGTCAAAATTGTAGCATAAAAGTATTATAATATATACATATATGGAATGGGCTGTTCACAAGCTTTCATATGATACCCATATTGTTATAATAACGAAATTTTTGTTATTAATACCCCCCTCTTTTTTATTCGTAGACGCCATATAAAAATAATATACCCTATGACACTCCCACAGTTAAGACGAATCTAACGACACTCATATGCTTAAATCCATCCAGCCCTTTAGGCTGCAGAGCGTGCCAAAGATATAGACATACATACATACATACACTTGAAAAACACAACACTCCTTCCGGGTCAGTCGGGTAAAAACCGACCAAGTGCGAGTGGTTTCCGTAAAGACGTTGCTGGGGCCTCCAGACACCTTTTATATTTTTTAATGTTTAATTTAATTATTATTTTTTAATATAGCAGCAATAGAAATACATTTTATGAAAACGTCAACTGACTATCTATTACTTATATTGATTGTTTTTATAGTTTTTATTGATTTTGCTAAATATCCTTGAGTACACAACAAGAATAAATAAAATTTGTAAAAAATAAACATTTTTTTTAATATGTTGGTATTTGATTTATTTCTAGTAGTAATTAATTCTCTTTTCCCCCGATTTATCCACTTTCTCGGGAACAAGTAGCCTCTTAGGGATAGTAAGTTCCGTTTGAGTAGTTGCGTTCCCGACATTGGCCCTGATTCTGTTTTTCACAACTAAACTAATTTTAATCTCACTATGTCTCTTTCTAACAAAGAACATAAGAAAAGGATGTAAGAAATTGAGTCCTGTCACATTAGTCCAATGCTTGTTTTCAATATAAATTTAGTCGCCATCTATCGCGGTTACGCCTAAATACACGCAAAATAAGACGGCAAAGATTAATTTGACAACTCAAAATATGTTCTATCCTTTTTCAATAATGATCGTAAGAAAGAGATGAGATGTGACTAAAATTAGTTTAGTGCGATTTACAACAGAATCGGCACCATTACTTCCTATTCCATGTAAGCTCTCAGACATGCTTAGGTATATTATAAGGATGGAAATTTTAGACGGGTCAGTGAGGGCAGCTACTTTAAGGGTTGAAGCCACGCGAATATGGTCTTAGGGTGAAATTTTCTATCCTCCTACTATTCTATTATATCCATATTAATAATATAAATCGAAAGCAACTGTTTGTCTATCTGTTACCTCGCCTCTGAACCGATTGACTGGATCCGATCGAGGACCGGGCGCGGTCAAGTTAATTCAAATTTTAAAAATTTTACTTTTGCGGTCAGCAGAAAAAAAACATTTTGCAACAAAGTTACCGAAAAATTAATTTACACGTCTTTAATCTAGATATTTTTTTCTCTTTACAGCAAATAATTATCATTAACACTTTAAAAGAAATCGCAGATTTAAAATTAGTTATAAACATTCGCGATAATCGTATCGCAACATACAGCTAACATTCTCTATCTCAAACCGACACGACAGATCGGTCTCTAATGTATCTTCACTCTACGGGCAAAATATTGCATAGCTTTTCTCGATGTTGGTTATTTTTTTTTCGTAAACCAGTTATTTCCGCGACATGAAACTTTGTGTAGAGACTTCTAATAATGAGACCTTCCTGTAAAAAAAATATGAACTCCTAAGTCAATGGCTGTCAAAGTAAAACTAAACCTGGCCACAGGCCAGATAAGTTTGTTGGACTATACGAAGGAGATTACAAATCAATGTATTAATTAATTTTTTTGATTTCCCTACCCAAAGGCTGCCAACGGGACCTTAATACTAAGCGTCCACTGTCTGTCCGTCTGTCTTAACAGTGAGGTTCTCATGAACTGTAATAGGTAGACATTTAAAATTTTCACAAAATGTATATTTCTATTGCCGCTATTATAACAAATAATCATGAAATAATACAATTTATTTGACGCATTCTGTGTGTGAACCCAGGATATTTATTATTCTAAATTTATGTCAAATTTTAAATAAGCTTTATAAAGAACTCAAATAATAATTTCCCAAAAGCCGGTTAAAAATAATTATATGGTAACACCAGTTCTATACATGTATAAAAATCGTATAACAACATATAGCTCATTCTCTATCTCAAACTGACCACGACAAAACGGACTCTTTAGGATCTTCACTCTACGAGTAGCTCGCGCACCCTCACGTCCCACCTCGCGAGGCATCGACACATTTCAACATAATGAGTGAGGTACTCTTACAGAAAAAGTGTGCAGCTACAATCGTGCTAGCACACGTGCGAGGCACCCAACACTAGTGTGCTACGCATAGTAGCGATGAGTAACTAGCCGAAAGACTTTTTGGCGGGAACTTGCAGAGTGATGTTGCATTTTCGTTTTTATTTTCATAAATTCGTGTATTTTGAGTTTTATTGTGTATTTTCGGTGGTATTTTACCCAATAAAGATCATCCATGTGCACCAGTGAAGTGAAATGAAATGAATTATGTGTATCGTAACTTCTCAAGTTGTCTCAAAAAGTCTGTGAAGAGTTTTAGTACAATGACCACCATTGTAGTAAAACATGACTTTTATGGACGGTGACTGACTGTGGACCGTAGAGTGAATATGACTAGAGTCCGTTTTGTCGTGGTCAGTTTGAGATAGAGAATGAGCTATATGTAGTTATACGATTTTTATACATATATAGAACTGGTGTTACCATATAATTATGTTTACTCGGCTTTTGGGAAATTATTATTTGAGTTCTATAAAAAGCTTATTTAAAATTTGACATAAATTTAGAATAATAAATATCCTGGGTTCACACATATAATGCGTCAAATAAATCGTATTATTTCGTGATATTATAGCGGCAATAGAAAATTTCAACTTTCTACTTATTACGGTTCATGAGAACCTCACTGTCAGATAGACGGACTGACAGCGGACGCTTAGAAATAGGGTCCCATTAGCAGCCTTTGGGTAGGGAAGTAAAAAAAAAAATTATTTGTAATCTCCTTCGTATAGCCCCACAAACTTATCTGGCCCCGTGGCCAGGTTTAGTTTAACTTTGACGGCCATTGATTTGGGATTTCATATTTACGATTTATAACGTATTAAAAAAGCTACTTACTAAATCTCGTTCAAACCAATTTTCAGTGGAAGTTTGCATGGTAAATCATATATTTTTTTTAGTTTTATTGTTCTCTTATTTTAGAAGTTACAGGGGGGGACACACATTTTACCATTTTGGTTGTCTATCGCACAAACTATTCACATTAGAAAAAAATTATATTTGAAACCTCAATATCATTTTTGAAGACCTATCCATAGATAACCCACACGTAAGGATTTGATGAAAAAAAAATTTGAGATTCAGATCTAAGTATGGGGAACCCCCAAAAAGTATTGTTTTTTTTTTTTCTATTTTTGTGTGAAAATCTTAATGCGGTTCACAGAATACATCTACTTACCAAGTTTCAACAGTATAGTTCTTATAGTTTCGGAAAAAAGTGGCTGTGACATACGGACGGACAGACAGACAGACAGACATGACGAATCTATATGGGTTCCGTTTTTTGCCATTTGGCTACGGAACCCTAAAAAGAACTTATTATATCTTTCGAAAACAATAGCATAAATGAATGTGATGAAACAATATTTCTTGGCATAAAGTTAGATGATAAAGCAGGATATGTAAGAAAGTTAATCCATTTTTTTGCCTTATGGCGTTTGGTGAACATTGCAGGTGAACATACGGCCATACAGGCAAACCACGGCTATGTATGTTCTGTCATTAGATATGGTATAATCAAGTGGGGAAATTCATGCCATTTCAATAGAGTATTTATTGCGCAAAAGCAATGCGTGCGAGCAATCTGCAATGTAGATAGTTTGACTTCTAGCAAACCATTATTCAAAAAAAATTATTTGCTGACGGTCCCTTGTTTATACATTTTTGAAATGTGTTTATTTGTTAAAATGCATATGCAGCTCTTTAATCGATTTAGTGATGAATGTAGTCTTATAGTAGATTGCCAAACAGATTGAGACTATCAAACATAAGAACAACGCTTTATAGTAACAATGGCTGTAAAAAATTACAATAAATTGCCTGAAAGTATTAGTAATTTACCATTAAATAAATTTAAAATTATATTTAAAAAAATGTTATCATGTGAATGTTTCTATTCAATAAACGATTATTTCAATTATAAATTTAGGTATGAATAAAAAATTTAAAATCTTATAGATATAGTTTATGTTATGTGAATCTTAAATCTGTTTTATTGCTTAATTTATTTTGTGAATGTTAAAACTCAATATATTATAATTTTATTTTCTATTGTATAAAATTTTTACATTGTATTAATCAATTTTGCATACCACTTGCTGGTGAAGAGTGAGCACGTTTATTATTATGACCTTGTGTGTACCACAATTCGAGCAAAATAAAAATCATTCATTCATTCACTAGAGTGGGAGACTGAAATTGTATGTTGGCAACACAGATTTGAGAAAAGTTGGCAATACCGAAACGTCTTTGGAATGTCATTATTTATTTCGCGAACTAGTTCGCAAACATTGTAATGACCTTGAAAAACCGACATTCGAGTAGGATAAAAAATGCTAGCGCTCTGTCTCGTTTCTTAACGTGTATTTCCAATAAGTGTTTCTCTTTCTGTGTGAATGAGTCAGAAGATATCTCAAGGTCTATAGCTTTCTCTGTCTACGCTGTGGACCATATGCATGAATTTAATATACAAACAGGATTGAGCTCTTGGGCCAAAAACGCGAGCAGAGAGAGATAACGCATACCGAGGCTGTTTATCCCATTCTAATAGGGTGACCAAACATTTTTATAACGAACAGGAAAGTTGGATTTGAGAGATAATTTGTGTCCGGTTGACACTTCTTCTTCCTAGTCGTGCACTCTTGGCAGAGTGGTCGTGGTCATTGTTAGTCCCTTTCGCGCACAATCGCTGCATTGCAAAGTTCCTCCAATTTTGTCTGTTTGTGGCGTTTTGACACTAGTTGATTTCAAATTATTGTTTGTATTACAAAAATATTAACATTATGTTACTTAAAATAGTGAAATAATAATTTATAGAAAGAATAAGAGATAAAACCATAATGAAAAACTATAGATATCGAGATACTTTTTCGCGAAAACCCATTATTTGAAACTGAACATTGTTATGTTCTATGTGGGTGTTGAATCGTGTACGCACGATTAATCAAGATATAAATTTCCAATATTAGCTGACCTCTCATTGTACAGAAATCCTATACAATGCGAGATCAGTTTATACTGGAAATGTATAGCTTGATGTGTAGCCGTGTATACCCATGTTTTTGAGAAAAGTTATGATTAATTTTTGAGTTACGTTTTGTGTCGAATCATCAAATATTACGTATGAATAGGCAAGGGTGCATGCAGAATTTCGTTCTGGGACCACGGCTTTTCCCCTTGCTCTTTTTTCAGTTTGCTCTACAGAGCTGTTATTTGGGAATTAAAATATAGCAAAGGGAAATAAAACTCGAATGTGCTTGACAAAGTAGGTATTTATTAAAATTAAACACGGCTAAACAAAATCGTTTTATTAAGTTTCTGCCTTAGGCCAATCTCACTGCCTAAGTTTCTGAATGCATTACATTTCGCGTGGTGAATAGGTACGAATTATTAGCCAATGCTTTTACTAGTTACAGTTTTTGCGGTTCTTCATCTGTTATGCATTGGAAAGGATGCGGTGGAATAATAAGATGTTTCAACCTTGTGGAAAACATTTGTTTTAATCGCATCAAAATTGCATTTTTGCTTCATTTTTCTTTCGATGGAAAGCTGTAACAAACATAAAAAATAATGCTATTTCAATTATGCGATACATAGGTACAAATTATTTATACAATAGGTACACATTACAACACACAATAAACATTATACTTAGTTTTAAAAAGAATTACACTAACTTTAGTGTCTTCCGTCTACAATTTTTTTTAATAAACCATGGTCAAACTACTTATGACTCACCATTGTTAGTAAATAAAATCATCGTTATTCCTTACTTGTGAAATAAAATCCCACAACCAGCACATGAATCACTTTTACATGTCTTGATACAATTTTTTTTCACCATTTTCACGATAAAAAGTATAAACAAAATGCGTTTCCACAAAACAACAGAAAAAGTCGCCATGTTGCCATGACACCACTGATATCAGATTTCAGTGCTACCAGAATAATTTTATGATAGCTACCAAACAATCATATTATTTTGATTATTTTACTTAAATACAATTATTTATTATTATGTACAGATGTAAACCTACAAAATAAAATGATTTAAAACTAGTTTAATAGCAAAAAAATATTTATACGTAATATATTTTACTTGTTGTGGTGAAATATTTTCTACCATCTTTAACATTTTTATCTTTTGGCAATTGAGGAAAAGGGACAAACGGCCTCGGTTCGGGCTATCTCTCTCGGCTCGTTTTGCCTCGGCTAAGATAACTAACAAAAGTAAACCCTAACGTGCATGACTTATGGTTTATTTTTGTATGATAAAATTTTTGGAGAGTTCAATCCTGTTTGTATATTAAATCCATGACCATATGTGAAAGTGATTTATCGTGACGGGAAACTATAATATAACTCGACACTGGCAGAAATGAGCCCGAATTTGGGCTTGGTTGCCAAACTTAAAAATAAGCAGAAGAACTAGCCGAAATTTCAATAGCTTAGCTAGCCGGCTATATGTGGCGTAAAAGCCAGCTAGCTAGTCAGCTATTTTGGCTATTTGGCTATTTGGCTAGAACGCCTAGCCGTTCTAGCCAAATAGCCAAAATAGCTTAGCTAGTTGAATAACGTTCAACTGCGATCCAAGTTCGATCCTCGCCGCTGCAACAAGTCTAGTCTAGATGATAATATAATAAATTAATGTAATGATTTTTTTTTTTAATTTACTTTATATTTTATTGTATACTCTTTTGAAAAGAAACGACTTCATTACTAATAAAAACATCGAAAATCAACAATAACGTCATCTTTATATATGGATATGAACGAAAAGCTTTCACAGTACATAGACTCAGTCTTTAGTTGCAGGCAAGTAAACCATAGATGTCGCGCTGCTTCAGTTGATTAAAACGATTTATTTAAACCCAATTATATTACAGACTAATTGAAATTAAATTTAAATAAAAAAAATAGGTTTGAATTCGTTTTTAATTCGAAAATTCGAAATAATAACAACGACATGCACTCGAATTTTATACATTCGGGACTCGCAATACTACTCAGTTTCGCAGTAAGCCCACGCACACACAGCTACCGGCTACTCGGCTAGATTGGCTTTGGCTAGCCGGCCAGCTACCAGCTAGTGGCAGCTAGGATGGCTTTGGCTAGCCGGCCAGCTACCTGCTAGTGGCGGCTAGTGACCTGTGGCGGCTAGGCGGCTACCCGCTGTGTGTGACGTAAACTTCTCGTAATGAGGAGGACTTCTTATGATACCTCTATGGTCAAAATACCTGTCAAATCGTGCACTTAAGGTTCAATTTGGTTCGAATTATCAACAGTTAGACAGGTAAGAAAACTCCTCATTCTTTCTAGCTAGCCAGTAGCCAGTAGCCATCCAGTAGCCAATAGCCAATTATCGTGTTGACAGATAACATAGCCGTGGCTATTTTGTTAATAGCCGTTTTTTGGCTAGTTATTAGAATAGCTACTCACCTCTAACGCATAGTAAAAACGTGATTTATGCTTTCGTCGTATTATCCTAAAGAAGTGTGTGTGCGTCAGGGTTGGATTTCGTAGTATAGTATAATTATACTATCTGTACCATAATTTTGTGATGTGTAGTATGCAGTATCGTAATGCCATTATACTACGCGAAAATACCATAATTTTACCTTTAGGTCGATTGACTAATTGGTTGAAATAAATAAAAACATATTACTTTAATTACGAAAAAAAGTTTAATAGATGTTGGAGTTGTAGTAAATCGCTCTATTAACTCCTGGTACTTTCATGCGATTCTGTGAAAGAAAGTAAATGAGTATTGAATTTATTCCATTTGTATGCCAAAGACGAAGTTCCGCAGGCTGATTACCAATCTTGCGAGAGCCACGCGATAGCAGAAATTGCTAAATATCTGCTGTTTTATTGCAAATTCGTATTATGAATCAGCGATAAATAAGCCATAGCAAATACGCATCAGTGCTGCCTCTATGGGACAATCGGTAAACTAAAAAGTGCATTCATCTGTATAGACTTACATTATTTTGGTATTACGAATCGTTTTTGACAGCAGCGGACTAGCAGAAAGCAAGCAATTTTATCTGTCAAATTGCGACAACCTTTTCTTTGATTGTAAATCGTTGCTGATCGATTGCTACCAATATATTATTAAAATTATCTCGATTTTAATTCATATTTACGTGTTGAACATTTAAGCAAGATCATAAGAAGTAAATTAAGTGTAAATTAAGAGTGGTAGTTAGTTTATAAAATGAACTAGCGGTGAAATAAAATGAACTAGGGTCGGCAACGCGCGAGTGATGCCCCTGGTGTTGCAAGCGTCCATAGGCTACGGTAACTGCTTACCATCAGGCGGGCCGTATGCTTGTTTGCCACCTTAGTGGTATAAAAAAAAAAAAACTACTTGTTTTAGTAACTACTGTAACTTATGCTGTTTGTTGTAGTTTATTCAAGACTTAAGTGATCTAGTAAGGGTTAAAAATAAACACAAAATAATTGCAACATTGTTATTTATTTATCCTGAACAATTATGGTCCATATGTAACTCATGCTCTTGCTGTACTTTTCAGGCAACAGGTACTGCAGACTCTGAAGTATCTGTAAATAAGTAAAAGTATAGTTGTAAGTGTTTGGCAGGTTTTTATTACTATATAAATCATAAAAACAATGGTGCTGGGATGAAGACAGCCACATCAACACCTATGAAGATACAATATTAATAACAAGTCCTTATTATTTAGCATACCAACATTAATGGAGAATATTTTAACAAAATACTATAACAGGCATTTTTTATACAATGATTCATGTTCAGTTTCTATAGCTATTGAACTTATCATTATACATTAATTAGTCAATAGTTCTTATGAATACATTGGGCCTGTTAATATCATACCTATTACAATTATTTCGTTAGATACAACTTGCACCGGAGTGGGTCGGTGAATGTCCTGAATATCTATGATGTGAAATATTATTCTAGTATGCTTGCATATAGGTACATGGAGATTAATAAATAACTTACAAATATAGGAACTCTGTGCTGGATATCTCAAAACAACAGCTTGTTCCCCGATGATGGCTAAGACTTCTGACCAATCATCTTGACTACTCGGTCCACCACCAGTACCCAAAGCATCCCGCCTCCGCTTAGTTAGCCTTGACTTCAATATATGTTTCAGGTCAGCACAATACTATAAAAATAATAATACACCTATATATTTAATTGAATTAAACAATCATTTAATGGTTCATCTTTACAAGAAAATGGATGGTATGCATGCATAAAGAAAGCTCACCCTTTTCCATCTATCACCAGATTTTGATGAACCTTACCCATAAGAGTTTAAGTTTGTTGGAAGGTCATGCTACTATCTGTCAACAGTTTCTTTTCATCTTGCGCCAAGCCTAACACCTTTGGCTAACGCGAGATGCTCAGCAAGGGCTAACAACTCTTCTAATTGCTCGTTAGATACTCTGTTTGCCATTTCTTTAACAGTTTACTTTTACTTCAAAGTTAACCTCTTACTTACGTTTGCAGTGATATCCAAAATCCATATGAAACAAACACTTAAATTAACTTCGACTTTGACCACTTGAAAATATTCGAAGGGACGCCAAGCATTTTTTGTGAATTTTGAATTACATTTGAATTATTTTGAATATGTTTCGACTTGTAAATAAACCAAAAAATACATCGCACACATCTGTTTGACATAGGAATGGCATAAATCACAAGTAGCATGTGACAAATCATATGATTATGTTTGTCATACGTCACACCTGCTACCGTCCATGACATAGCCTGTTACAAATCATATTAGGTACTTATCACATCCATCATTCATCCATCATTATATTTTCATCTTTCATATCATTTCATTGATAGATCTACTATATAAATAAATCCTAATATTGGTATTTTTTATTACAATTTTAAACATATCAGTTTTAAAAGGAATAAAGAAAACTAAGAAGAAGAACGTATAAATTAATTCGACACTGGCAAAAACAGGTCCTAATAAAAATAATTTGGTTGCGAATGGCAGCCCAATAAAAAGAATAATGAAGAGGACTTTTTGGCGGGAACTTGCAGAGTGACGTAGCGTTTTTTTTTTTTTTCATAAATTCATGTATTTTGAGTTTTATTGCATATTATCGGTGGTATTTTATCCAATAAAGATCAATCCATGTGCACCAGTGAAGTGAAATGAAATGAATTATGTGTATCGTGACTTTACAAGTTGTCTCAAAAAGTCCATGAAAAGTTCTAGTACAATGACCACCATTTTACTAAAACATGACTGGACGGTGACTGATCATGCGGACTATGTGAAAGTTAATGTGCGGACTATATGTGATATTAAAATTAAAATGTATGCGACTGAAGGACTTTGTGTCCATGGTCATGAACAAATTAACAACAACAAAAAAAAATGAAGAAATCTTTGAGCTTGATTAGCTTTTAAGAGTATTTTAAAATAAACCTTAAACCAAGAAGCATAAAGTGCTAACTTCTGTAGGATGATATGTAGCAGGATCGAAAAATCATTGTTTGTGATCACGAAATTATAAATAATTTGACATTTCACTTCTCTCTCATGATTCATCATTCACGAAGTGCGTGTGATATCTTTAATTAATTAATTGTGACATGATTTTGTTTTCCAATGAAAAATGCCAATGCTTGATACATTCGTTTTTGTAATTTTATGTGAATAAAAATAGATTCGTTTTTAAAGTGTTCGTAGGTATGTGTTAAATAGTATTTTCAAAAATAGAGTTTATTTTTCGTGATTCCTCTAAAAGGTTGGTTTATTAGTTGAATTGGTTGTTATCCCGGGAAATGATACCAAGCGGTGTATATTGAAAAATCATTGCAAATCATATATCACTAGTGAAATCATTGTGATAAAAAATAATAATATCATCAAATGAGAATTCCTTAAAAGTAGCAATCATTTCCATGCCTAGTTTGACATAAAGCTATTTCTACTTATTGCTACTATATCGCTATTGGCGCTAGCATCGTCGCGATAAGTGCATCCTAACGATCAACGATCGATAAGCAAACGATCACGAACGTAATTCGATTTTTTTTGACATATAGCGATCGATCGCGCAGCGTTGCCATTAGGGTACGCATTAGTACGCATTGCGTACTATTTCGTTAGGTAGCGTTCTCGGGTACTCTCCCGCCAATTTGCGTACTATTTTACTGAGAAGGCATAAAAAAAAATAATCAAAATAATAAAGTTCAATACTTTTAATTTCTGTCAACCAAGTTTCAGCATAAAATGAGTACTACATACCCCGGTGTGTTTCTTTTTAAACATCGAGGAACAATTCCTTTAGAGTAGAATACCGAGCAATCCGATTCCGAAACTAGTCAGTGATTTGTCACTGATTTTGAAGAGTAAAGACCAATCACTGCATGTTGTGTTCATAATTCGACCAATCGGCGCGCATATGTCCTTGAATTAGCCAATCAGAGCGCATTGGCGGTGGTGGGAAATTGGCGGAATAGATTGCAAGCAAAATGAACGTCATTGCGCTTCTTTGGGCTAGTTGTTCGATGTTTTCAAAATACGCTTTTATTAGCTTTACTTGTATGTATGTAATGGAATCTTCAAACTTAATTTTCATTGACTTCCAAACGTCAGATTAAACTGAAATTTTGCACAAGTACCTACCGAATTTGGGACCATCGAGCTGATCTGATGATGGATTCGGAAGGTAGGCACTAGAACTCCATAACGGAATAACGTATGTGAGCCGTGTTTGAACTTGTTGGAATCGTCTTGAAATGCAGTTTGACTACATATGCTTTTCAGGGTCTGATGATGGAGTAGGAGGGTTGGCACTGGAATTCCATAATGGAGCAATGTTTCTTAGTCGTGTTTTGGCTTGTTGGGATTGTCGTAAGATGCACTTTGATCATTTATGGTTTTCAGGGTATGATGATGGAGTTAGAGGGTAGGTACTGAAACCCCATAGCGGAGCAACGTTTTTTAGCCGTGTTTGGGCTTGATGCTGCCTAAATGTAAGCAGTTTTTGTAATTAAGTTTAATATTTGAATAATAATCGTGGGGCGCTTATCCTTGAAACCCAATAGAATTTCTTATCATTATTATGAAGAAATATCGTAAAGTACAAAATGAAAAGCGTCCCACGCTTTTTCATTCAAATATTAGACTTAATTATAAAAATTGCTTACATTTAGACCCTTACGGGATAGACAGAGAATATACATAGGTTCAATTTTATTAAAACTTAACGCTTTTTAGTGCAGGGCTTTTTAAACATGTTTTTTTTTGTTTTTTTTTTTTTTATTATAATTTATTTTTATTCCATGTTCGTTCATCATTCTTTGTTACTTTTGGTGGTTTCACAGGTTTGGTTTTGTTCTTTTGTGGTACCTTCGGTTTCGGTGCGCAAACGTTAATTACAAAATGCAAATAATGCAATTAATAAACATACTTTATCTGAGCAATAACTTGAATAATATTTCATTGACTGCGTACTCAAAACTTAAGTTACGTACTATTTTTAGGTTCTGTGCGTATCCTATCGTGAAGTCACTCTGGCAACGCTGCGATCGCGCCATAGCTGCGCGATATTGCTTATCGCTTGCTTATCGCAAATTTTAAGGTAATCAGCCTGCCGATTGACGAATTGGCTGAAATAAACATCTACTTGCCTAAATTAAGTTAATTTGTACAATAACAATAAAACTAAAATGGACGAAAAGCGAAACGTAGTATTATTTTCGAGAAGTAGTATAATTTTATGTTCCATAGACAATAATTTTCTGGGGGTCTGAATCCAACCCTGGTGTGCGTGTATGCATATGCCGAAATCGTTTTAGTGTGCGTGAATTTGTTACACGAACTCGCGAGTGCCTGCGCGATAAAGTTTGAAATTTTGTATTGAATGTTAGGTTAGAATTTTTATTTAAAATGATTATGTACCTAATCTAATTGAATCAATATATCATATTATTGAATCTTATAAGGTAAGCATTGCTTATTTGCCTATATGGAATGCACGCCACTGATCCCACACCCAGTGGCGTAACTATACCATCTGGGGCCCGAGGAAAATTATCAGTAAAAATCGTCACGTTGTAATCAGTTTAATTTTAATAAACTTCGAGATTTTCAGCGTACTCAATTACCTACACGTTGTATATATCCCACTAATGGCCATAGGCCTCCTCTCTTAGGCGAGAGGGAATGGTCTGTAGTCCCCACGCTAGCCGAATGCGTATTGGAGTCTTCACATCCATAGAACATAATATCTCAATGCATTCATCATCTATTTGCTAGTTTTTCGGTGAAGGAACAACATCGTGAGGAAACCTGCATACATTTACAATGAAATAAAAATAACAATTTATTAACAAGTATTAAAAAAAAATATTATTAAATAATTATATTATTTTTGGATTTTAAGCAGAACTTATAAAAATATACCTACTTTTCAAATAAAATAAAATACTCAGGTACAATGTAAAAAAATATTTTTGAGCTCGCCGGGCCGGGGCCCTCTTGGGTCGGGGGCCCGTGGCATTTTGCCAGCCCTGCCACCCTATTGTTACGCCACTGCCCACACCAGCGACTTGCCGACACTCCAAGGGATCAAAGACATACCATCCGGTCTCTTGCCATCGCCCCGCCCAATACCGACTGGTTCCAGTACGGAAGGCACGTTAGCGACAACAAGAGCCCTGCGGATAATGTCATTAATAGCTGAGTGTCGTGATATTCCACCAGCACTTAGAGAGCACGAAAGCCCATGGTGGCCGAGCTCGTTGATGAGATCTCCGCAGCGGCAGCGATGAGGTTGATTGGTCCTGCAACCAAGACGAAGACAAATACACAGACTTAATGTTATACGGTCTAACATTGTCCCAGTATTTATGGATGGAATAGCTTGTAGCCAGTGAGTAACTGAGTCATGCTGAGAGATAGCTAACAAGCGCGCGCGGTCTGTATCTATAGAAAAGTTAGTAAATAAATTTTGCCAGGTTTTTTCACAATGAGGCTTGTCCCACGCTCTCTGAGAGTGACTCAAGGTTGGAATATTTGTGCCTGGACAAGCTGCCTGCCAGGCATCTTTAGCATCGGACAGGTAAGAAACCTCAACAGATCCAATAAAAGGGTCCAAAACGGAACTGACGAGGTTGCCCACACTGTATACAGAGGATAGAAACGCCGGTACTGATATGCTTGAAATTTTCCGCACTCCTATAAGGCCACTCTAATCAGGTATTTTTTTATAGGCCACCTTAACAAACGAGTCCTGAGACCACACTTTGTTTTCATAAAAACTGCAATTTAGAATTTTGGAAAACTTTTATTTTTTATACTTACTTATAACTAACCTATTTATTGTGATTTCTGTACCTATAAAACAATAAATTTTATGTACACAAATGTTTATGTAGGAATATAAAATCCATACATACCTATTTAAAGCAAATAAAGAGCATATTGCTTGATACTACTCGTACCTATAACCTCAGAATATTCAATAGTACTACGTCTATAACACACAATAAGTTTATGTACACAAATGTTTCGATCGGCATACCTAGGTAGATTAGCCGGTTTTCAGCCAGTTAAGAAATATAAACGAAAACTGTTTTACAAAACTTTAACCGACTTCAAAGTACACTAAAAAGTAATCAAACATAGAATTAAAAAAAATATAATTTTCCGAATCGGTTAATAAATGAAGGAGTGATCGAATTACCAAATTGAGAACCTCCTCCTTTTTTGAAGTCGGTTATTAATAACTTCCAGAGGAATTATTTCAATTAAAATTTAGGCAAAGATCAGTAATTTATATATTTAGGTACTTACAATTTAATGTAGTTTTTGTTTTTGTAGCTTGTTTAATTGATACTTTGACGCTATAATAAAAAAATATATACAGTTTGATAGGGGCGCAACTTTTAACCCCCTTATTCATAATAAAGTTATCAAACGTCGATTAGCTAAAATTCCGAAGTCTATCTGACAGGTGACATTTGGTGGTCGAAAGAGTGAGACGGGGCACACTATTACTGATTTAGTTAAAAAGCGATTACGAATAAGGGTGTTAGACTATAAGGCCAGATAATCTTAGTAGTTTATCGATAAAAACCTCATATTAAGGGTTCCATTTTTTTTTTTACTTTACATCTATCTATCTGTACGGCATACCATGGATCGGCCTTTACGCAAGCCGCAGGACCTTTACTATCTATATGATAGCTTTAAGGTTTTTTGATTTATGGTCAATATTATGTGGCATTAAAGTCTTACCACCATTATAAAGTTATCAAACGTTGATTAGCTAAAATTCCGAAGTCTTTATCTGACACGTGACATTTGGTGATCGAAAGAGTGAGACGAGGCACACTATTACACTGATTTAGTTAAAAAGCGATTATGAATAAGGGGGTTAGAAGTTGCACCCCAATCACATTGTATATCTGAATGTACCGATTTCGCCTATTTTCGGCTAGGCCAAATTCAGATTTCGGCCGGTAATTCAACTATTTTTTGGCCTCTATCTTACGATGGAAAAATTACTCATATTTCTCCAGTAGGTTTTATATTAAGGCCCAGAATATTCTCGAGCAGATTTCAGTTTTCACCCTTGCGCCACATTTTCACATAATATTAGCGGAAATTACCGGAACTAAGCAAACAAAAAATACTAGCTCCCTCTATTTAGAAGTGCGTCATTGCAAACAAACAATTCAACATGACACACCGCCATCTATATATTTCCGCGAGAACGACGCTTTTTGAATTGGACACAGTAAAAATATAAACAGTAGACAAATTGCAGACAAACATTACAAATATAATTTTTCAAATACTTTTGACGGGCCAGTTGGATTCCACGCCGCCGATCTTATGTTCGATTCCCACCAAGGATATGCATCTGTGTGCATGAACATGTTTGCATGTCCCGAGTCTGAGTGTAAATATGTATAGTAAGTACTAGCAACCCGCCCCGGCTTCGCACGGGTACAATGTCATAATGTGGTGTCAGTGGAGCGATTTGCGCGACCGCCCACGCTACCCGGTCACGGTATCGCGACTGTTTCTTGCTAATTTTAAATCTGTGATATCATTTAAAATATTAATGATAATTATTTGCTGTAAAGCATTGAGCTATTATTACCACGTATAGAGATGCTATCATAAGCAAAGCTTATGTCCCATTTCTTTAGAGACGACTAAAGGTTTCTTTAGCACTGAAACAATAATTAGTCGTCTAAGCAGACAGTAGAAACACGTAGCGCTATTAGAAAGCTTTTAGGAGTATTTTTCTCGCAAACACCGTTATTTTCACGGCGCTTACGCGTTTCGTTCATCGTTTTACAACAACAAGTATGGCCGGATGGCCTCACTTGAACGGAACATAGTTGTGATGTGTGGCATCTTCTCTTTACTTAGTACTAACTGCAAAACCCGTTGCGTGGTTTAGAGTTGATAAACAGAGAGACAAACAGACGCGAAAAACGACTTCTTTTTATACTATTTAGAGATGTATTTACAAGTTCTGCTTAGTTTGGGATCAGGTAGCCGTGTGTGAAAAATGTCTCAAGATATTTATTTTTAAAAGTTGATACTTACGATAATATTTCTCAGGTTAGGTAATTGTCTCCCAAAACCAGAATTCTTTTACATACGCTACTTAGGTAATTGTCGTCGGGTCACGAAACTAAGCGTTTTATCTAAATACAATTTGTGTTCTATAAATTCGGAGAAAACAGGCTGTAACAAATGGACAGACAGGAGAGTATCCTACTCGTATACAGCTGTGAGCTTTCATAATGTGCACAAATTAAAAGGAGGGAAACTATGTTGAATTTTATTGACCGTTTTTTAAATTACTTTTTATGTATTTTTTAAATTCTTGTTCACTACAGTGATCACCACGTTAACAAAACTATGTAACTTTAATTACTTATTAAACTTAGCGATATATCACAATGCAACAAACTTAATATAATTTAAAAAAAACAAGGCGTCCTCATAAAATGAAAATTGAGGCATATGTTATTTGACAAATAAACAGGTTTTCTTCTATCACGTTTTACAATAATTGTATAATTTCTCAATAAAATGCCCTCTTTAGCTACCATTTTTAGTCATCATCATATCAGCCTAATGATATCCACTGCTGAACATAGGCCTCCCCCATTAACTTCCACTTCGAGCGGTTTTGGGCCGCTTGAATCCAGCAGCGCCCAGTGACTCTGACCAGGTCGCCGGTCCATCTGGTGGGAGGTCGTCCTGCATGGTATCCCCTTCCAGTTAGTGGTCGCGCGTGGTCTGAGCTTATTTATGCGACCAGCAGTGAAAGACCACGTCTATGTTCCGTATGTCATCACTGGTAACACGCATTGATTGAAATCCTTTCGTCTTAAGACTCTGACTCTGAGGTATTCTGGACTTGAAGATATGCCGTAGCTTCCCGAACGCTGTCTAGCCGAGTTGGATTCTTCCGTTGACCTCTTTGTCGAAGTTGAACCTACCTTGTTGGACAATTTATCCTAGGTAAACATACTCGTCTACAACTTCGAGAGCAGTGTTCCCAATAATCACGGGTATTGGCGGAATATGAATATTAGACATAATTTTGTCTTGTATATTTTCATCTTTACCTGTTAGGAAACTCTTGAGATCATTGAGCATGATGTTCAAAGCTTCCAGCGATTCCCGCCATTATGACTATTTCGTCGGCAAGTCGAAGGTGAGAGATGTATTCACCGTTGATGTTGATGCCATAACCCTTCCAGTTCAAGAGCTTGAACACATCCTCCATTGCAGAGGTAAAGGTTCCGGGGATATTACGTCACCCTGTCTTTCACCCTTCTGCAACTGGATTGATCTCGTACTCTCGGATACTCGGATTGACATAGTGGCTTTGCTGTACAATCACCTTCAACAATTCGATATAGCGATAGTCGATTTAGCACCGCTGTAGACTCTGTAATACCGCCCATGTCTCAACTGAATTGAAGGCTTTTTCACAGTCATCATACACAAGGCATAACGGTTTAATATACTCCTCAGTCTTCTGTATAATTTGGCGAACTATATGTATTTGATCTATGGTACTAAAGCCTTTACGGAAACCAGCTTTTTCGGGAGGCTGGAAGTCTTCAAACCTACGTGCAAGACAATTCGTAATGACCCCCGAAAACAACTTATAAACGTGGTTTAGGAAGGATATGGGGCGGTAGTTCTTCAATATGGCCTTATCGCCTTTTTTGAAGAAGAGCACCACCATTTATTTCCTCTCCATACTTCTGGTATTGTACCTAGGGCATAAATCTCGGAATATCGCAATATTGGAATCTCGGCACCGTGCATAAGGACTTCTTTTTATAAAGCTGGCAGGTGAGGTGATACTTCTGAGCTATCGCTGTCAAATTTATTGAGCGGTATCACCGAGGTATGTAAATGTAACATAATTGCATTTTTGAGCAATGAGGATCATTTACGTTCAAAAGTATCCTTTGTCCTTCTCCACTAATTGAACTATCTCCCTGCCAAATTGTATTTAAATCTGTTCAGTGGTTAAGCCGTGAAAAGGTTACAAACTGTCAAATATCCAGAGTTGCGTAGTGGCCGAATTATAACGTCAACGTTAATTTACAAGCGGGAGCGAGCGTATTAATTAAGCTGTTTTTAAAACATTAATAACTTCGTCATTTATTGATGGATATTAATAATTTAAAAAACATTATGCTCAAAAAGTTTATGTGCATCCTATGTAGTAATAAAAAAGTTATCATTTTGTTATGTGAATGATCCTTATTGCAGGCATCTAACTCAAAAAGCTATTTTGACCCATATAATATAAAATTTCCCGCCTCATGCTAAGCATCCACCTTAAGGAAGTATTATATAATGTTAAAGAAAAAAAGTTATTCCAATATTATTACTTTTATTGATATAAAACTGTGCCTGGCTCACTGATTGGCTGAAAAAACTAAGCTACCGGTGGTTAGGGTTGCAGAAACAGGAACCTCCTCACAATGCGAGCTGTATCGAGGAATACTGCCGAGAGCCGAGAGGCTTTCGGCCATCAGGCCATTGACCGTTACGACAATCGACACAATGATAGCCGAGCTCACTACTAGTAATTGTAAATATACGATGGCTTCACATTCCAACTAATCAGTCCAGTGAGTACTAGAAACTTAGTCAACGTAAGATGTGTAATATTTTCCTTACTGTTCTAATTTTACTGTGCCATTGTCATTTGACGACTACGCGAGTGGACCACAATAATACAATGAATATAAAAGTTTACCGGCTCGACTCGATGACTACAGATGACTCGATGACCGCAGTAGAGGCAGTCATGCCCGCCCCGACTTCGGGGCACCTACTGTTACCAGTATCAGTCAACCTACCTTTCATACCTTTTCTTTGATCTCAAAATAAACAATATTGAATGAGGTATTATTTAATCAGGTAACTAACTAAATAGGTAATTGCTCATTAAAAATAATATATATTGCTGATTTTTCATTTCGCATTATTTGATAAAAAAAAAACATTTTCCGGGATTTGAATCATCACCTCTTTCAGGTACATAAATACTCCGCGCCTTAGCCCCCTAGGCTACCCTAACCATACCTTTCATTTACGAAAATAAGAATATAGTCTCTGTCAGTACCACGACATGCCTCGGTGACAATGATCAAAAGCATCAATCATAACAGATTTTATTTTATATATTTTTATTTATAACAAGCAAATAATAGGCTCAATTGCCTTAATTTGACTAGCATGCATTTTCCAGTGCCTTCTAAAGATAATTTGATATGATTTTTTACTAATTTGAGAGGGTTTTATGTATGTGAAAATTCAGAAAAAAAATGACACAGGTCCGTCTAGCAACGCGGATCGCCGCGGAATGCGAGTGAGCGCGAAGCAAAATACGCGAGTTGCAGGACAATAGAGTGCGGTATGATGTTCATGGTGCTCAGATTAATTTGACGTAAGCGACTTTTTTTTAAATCATTATGATGAAAAACTGAATCGCAAATTCAAAAAACTAAATCGGGCGTTTATTTGCTTATGATATGTACTATATTGATGAAAAAAATCGTATCAAAATACCTTCAGGCGTTGGATATATTTGGGAATTTCTTGATTTTCAGAGGTATGTTTAACATTTTTTTTTATCGAGGCTTTTAATTGAATTCGTGTTTTCGGCTCGGGCGATGTGTTTGTTATATCCTTAAGTATCATATATTAAAATTTCAATGCCGTAGAGTTAGCAGGTTTCATATAATTTGGGCTGCAATGTAGAGACTTTTGCCCATTTCTGCCTCTTAATGTACCGGCTGTCGTTTTAAAATGTGGCTGTAATTTAAAATCATCAAATAATGCTCTGAAATAGCATTTGTACCAGTTACTCTTATGTACAAAATATAAGTTCTGTTTCTTATATTGTGTCAGATTGTATACGTGCATGTATACGTTAACATAATATGTAAGATGGCTAAATAATACAAACAAATAAATTAAATAACAAACCGGCCAAGAGTCTGAATCTGACTCGCGCACCAAGGGTTCCGATCTTACTGGACGTATAATTTCTTGGTTTAGGGCATAATTGTAGAAAAAACTGGACCGCATTACAATTTTTTTTTGTGAAGGAATTTTGATGATTTTGAAATAACTGTTAGTTAGAAACATCGTTCTATTTTCCCTGCAATATTTACATGTATGTGTAATGTCTATCTACTGTAATTATTTCATATTTTTGGCTTTGTGAACTTCGGAGATAATAGGAATGGTATTTTTTTGATATTTTTCTTCATAAGGCAAAAACTTCGCAACATAAAAGAAATTAAAAACCGGATTTGGCATAAACAAATAAAGTTCTTTCAAATGATACCCCATTTAAACTTGTAGCCCTACTTTGAAATTTTGGTCCCCCATTCCGGCCCCTTTTTCAATGAAAATAAAAATATGTCTGAAATTTTTCATTTTAAATGTGTGTAGGCCAGCAATATTTATACCTAACTATTCCAAATTTCAAATCTAATAGCATCAGTGGTTGCTGAAATATAGCGCTGTGTTAGACGGATAGACGGATGGAGTGGCACCATAAGGGTTCCTTTTTAGGGTTCCGTATCCGAAGGGTGCCAAACGGGACCCATTACTAAGACTCCATCAGTCCGTCCGTCCGTCCGTCCGCCTGTCTGTCAGTGGACTGTATCTCATGAACGGTAATAGGTAGAAATTTTCAGAGAATATGTATTTCTATTGCATCTATAACAACAAATAATAAAAATGAAATAAAATTAAATGGGGCGCCCATACAACAAACGGTTTTTGTTTGTTTTTTGGTGTTTTGTTTTCATAGCACAATGGGTTCATGGCACTTGGCCGGTTTTTACCTTATTGGTTCGGAACCATAAAAAGGAAATGCCTATAAAAATAATTCTGTGTAAAAAAATTACTCCTAATAAAAACGTATTAGCAAAATCAATTATTAATTAGTATAAAATTACTATTTAACAAAAAATATGAATAAATACGGATCTTGTATTTTTTCAGCATTGTCCTTTCAGGAGGCATAAAAATAACTGGAATAAAAATTTCTTATTATTCGGATATAGCTACGTACTGGCCGAAAACCAGAGGTGGCCTGCAAACCGGCTAAACCACCATATATTTGGAAAAAAGCCAAACATAGTCAGTTTGTCCAACAAATATTTAAACTCGGCAAGGTTACATTTTTACTATGTAACCTTGCCGAGTTTCTTAGGCCGAGTTCCGAACCCATGGTAACTTCAGTAAAGACCTTAATAAGTGCCCTTCTGGGGCCTAAATTGAGTAAATGGCTTTGACTTTGAATATAATATCCATACCATAAATCTTTAAAGCAAAAAAAGAGCATATTCTTTGATAAGTATAACCATGGACGTATAAAAAAATCAGGACGGAGCACCGCCTTATAAGAAACTGAAGCACTATATTTCCTAATGAATTTTTTTTTTTTTTTTTTTTTAATTAAAATGGGCTTGCGTTTGGCGACTGACCCGCCCATAAGGGGCGATGACGAAGTCTAATGGTGGCTTCTCACGGCGCGTGGTAGGCCGAGCCGCGCCGCGCCGCGCCGATTTCTACGAGCAAGCACGCGCCACGCGCGAGCCCGAGTCACCCCTTCACACGGGCGCGGCGCGGCGCGGCGCTCCTTTGATTGGAATTGGCCGCATATCGAGACACGCAACGCACAATGTCGCACGTCCAGCCATGGAGAAATTTAAAACGACAATTAAGAGCAGTCAATCCGCCCATACTTTTCATACAAAAGCTGTGTACTGATGATGGCGTTGTTAAACATTTTTCGTTAGATGTTTTAAACAAATTGGTATCTTGTGCACTATATCTAGACGTGTATCTAGGCAAAAATAAAAAAAAGTGTGAAACAAATTCAGTAAAAGCCTCCGAAAAACAGCGTTTTTGCACAATTTTTACCTGAACTTTGGCAATATCTAATGTACCTATAAATTGAAAAAGTAACGAAATATCTAGATACCAGGCTTGCAAATATATTGGAGATTCTAAATAACTAACTTTTTTTCACAAACTTGTAAGATTGTTTCACAAGAAGTATACTCCTGGAACAAATTTTATGATATGCGAAATCATGAATGACGACCGCGAGTGATAAGCGGAATTTACCGACTGATAACCGACGGCTCTGATGCTGTCTCTCTTTTTTCGCAGTCAAACATTATGTTGGATGAAAGTACAAGCTTTTAGGCTATGCTTGCGTTGAAGTTGCGTTGGCCATGAAGAGCCCCCTTAAATGACAATTTCTATTTTTACCCGACTGAACTCGGGAGGAGGGTTATGTTTTTCGAGTGTATGTATGTCTTTCTTTGGCACGCTCTACAGCCTAAACGGCTTGATGGAGTTAAACATGAGGTGTCGTTAGATTCGTCTTAACTATGGGAGTAAGGGATGGGTATGGGAGTAAGCCCATTCCATACATATACAGGTCGTTGTTTTGGTCAGCGACGAGCGACTCAGGATCGATAATACAAATGATACTGGTGCTAAAAAATATATATAAAATAATTAATTTTTTTTAGTAATAAAAATAAAAAAATAAAAAATTTGAAAATCATGTAATGGTATCTATATGTATAATCATGTAATCAGGGTGGGGCGATGGCGGCTTGCGCCTAGCTCTAGTCTGTGCACGTGCCTAGTAACCATACTTTGAGGTAATTTTATTTCAAATTGAATAAGGTATTTCTCAACATATTTTTGGGAATATATATTTTGTACTACCCCTCTTGAATCGCTTGTCGCCGACCAAAACAACATCCTGTATATATATATTATAATACTATATTTTCAAAATTCTATAGCTGTTGTACTCTTTTCAGTTATTTTTTGTTTTACGCAGTCGGGTTTTTTTTGTCCTTAACTAAACTATTCTGATCCAGGCATCGTGCTGGTAATGCTTATTTTTGTGCTCCGCATTTTTCGTGTTCCACAAAGATGGTTCGTTCTCGTAATAATGTAAAAAATCGGCAATCGTGTCATTCGACCACAACATATTTAAGCTCGCAGAGTACCTCACGTTCGAACGCTTCGAGATGAAATGAACGTGTTCAAACGCAAACACAACTCCGCACAAAACCGAGCCACACACGCGCGCGCCCGCGCCCAGGGTTGCATTCAGACCCTCAAAATATTATTGTACTTATATGGAAAATAAAATTATACTAGATACTTGTCGAAAATAATACTGTATTTTGCTTATCGTCCATTTTGTTATTTAACTGAAATAAAAATGTATTTGTAAGGACATTTTAGTTTTATTGTTATTGTAGGTACAAATTGACCAAATTTAGGCAAGTAGATGTTTATCTCAGCCAATCCGTCAATCGAAACTTCGTCTTTGGCATTGACACGACATAGCATGTCGTCAGATGGAATAAATTCAATACAAATTACATTTACTTTCATGAAAGAATCAGGAGTAAATAGGCCGATTTACTACAACTAAAACAACTATTACAACTTTATTTCATAATTAAAGTAATATTTTTAATTTATTTTCAACAAATAACAGAATTAATCGACCTGAAGGTACAATTATGGTATTTTCTCGTAGGTAGTAAGTATCCTGGCATTACATTACTACAAAAGTACTATATTTATATTTATTATACTACGAAATCCAACCCTGCCCGCGCCGCGCCTTTGAAGTTACCGACATTTAGTGGATCGGACGCGCCAGCCCAAGTCGCGCCGAGCATTGCCTTCACACGGCGCGAGGCGCGGCGCGGCGCGGCGCGGCTCGTCCCACCACGCGCCGTGTGAAGCGACCAAATTGGACGCGCCAAGCCGAGTCGCGCCGAGCATTGGACGCGCATGCCCGAGTCGCGCCGAGCCGTTGCCTTCACACGGCGCGGGGCGCGGCGCGGCGCGGCGCGGCTCGGGCTACAACGCGCCGTGAGAAGGCACCATAAGATGAAACACGCTTACCCAGAAGAAACCTATTCACTCTGGCCTTGAAAGTACCTAGATTATAAGCGTCAGGAAACACAGACGCCGGAAGCAAGTTCCACTCCCTTGCTGTCCGCATTATAAATGAGGATGCAAAACGCTGTGTCCGTATATTCGGTATGTCAACAACGTACGGGTGAAAATTTTCCCGGCGTATTGTGGTTCGGTGTAAAAATGGGGATGGTGGAATAAGGTTGAACAATTCCTGCAGACACTCTCCAAAATATATCCTGTAGAAAACCGATAAGCAAGCAACTTTCCTTCGATGGTCAAGGCTCGTGAGTTTCGCCTTAATTAAAGACTCATCTCCAATTAGTCTCCTGGCTCGGCGGTCTATTGAGTCGAGGGCCTCAAGCTGGTACTTAGCTGATCCATCCCAAAGATGGCAGCAGTACTCCATGCATGACCGGACTTGTGCTTTATAAAGTTGGAGCAACTGCCCAGGCGTGAAGTACCGCTTGACCTTAGAGAGGATACCCAGCTTTCTGGCAGCTGTTTCTGCCTTCGACTCAATAGAATGTTATTGTTATGTATAATTAATGTTATGCCTAGGAGATCAAGCCGATCGCATATTGGCAAGGATATATTTTGGAAAGTAGGAGCCTGGTTGTAAGGACTCCGTTTGGCGGTGAAAAGACACGCCTGTGTCTTGGTGGCATTAAATGTGACCAGATTGGCTTTGCCCCAATCAGAGACTGCCTGTAAGGTCACGTTCAAACGCTCTACCATGGCCTCTCGAAACAATTGGATCTCGTCACTAGTGGCTCGTGTGCTGGAAACGTATCTTTCTGCAACAGTGCTGTCGTCTGCGTACCCAAAGATTAACACGTAGTAGTTAGTAGTTTTAACAGATCGTTGATATGCAGCAGAAATAAGGTTGCAGAGAGAACTGATCCCTGAGGAACTCCGGCATTGATTGCCAAGAGGTCCGTCGAGCACCCGTCTATGACCACTCGTATAGACCGTTCACTCAGGAAATCGGAAATCCAAGCGCACAGGCCATCAGGAATACCATATGAAGGAAGCTTGCTTAGAAGGCTGGTGTGCCAGACCCTATCGAAAGCCTTAGATATATCGAGGGAAACGGCAATTGCTTCCCCGTTTCTCTCAATGGCTTCGCTCCAAAGATGTGTGGCATACACAAGAAGATCCCCAGTAGACCGTTTTTGGCGGAAACCGTACTGTCGGTCACTGAGGAGTTCGTTATCTTCAACGAAAAATGTAATGAAATGAAAATATATTTATTTTGAATAATACACACAACACTACAAAAATATTATAAATACAAATGAAACAAATAGCACATTGACAAAAAAAAAGTAAAGAGTAGTGTTGTGTGATATCAAAATTGGTCAGCGACTTAGTATTACACTGTTATCCCGAAACCGGGTAACAGCACTGTCGATGCCATTAGTGACGTCACGCACAACCGGACAGAAGACAAAAGACATAATATTTAATTTAACATAAAGAAAAAGACATAAGCGGGTAAACGCACGATAGAACAACAAAAAAGAAACACGTATGTATGAGTAAAATCAGTACCTACTAAGCCCAAGCAGGCACAAGTGATACTGAGCCATATTGTCACTGTCGACGTCTCAATGCGAAATGACAAGCAATCGACTTACTATGGTATACATTTGTGTGAAGCTTGTATTTAAGAGACGGCCCGGCTTACTTGGGGTGCTTCACTTCTTATAAGGCGACACTCCGTACTGTTTTTTTTTATATATCCATAATAGCCTATGGAAGAAGCATACATATTGTGCCGACCCCAAATGATTGGGAACAGGGCAGGCAGATGATGATGATATCCATAATAGCCTATAAATTCATATTAAAGTTATTAGACCGAGATCCCAGGGCCGCTAGACCTGCCTTATTTTCTGTCAGACAAAATGTATAGAATTGAGTATTGCTGCTACCGGACTGCTCACGAGGGTGCGGCTCGCGGGCTGGCTGGGTGGCTCGAACTCCCTGCCTTGGGCGCCGAAGCGCGGCGGGAGGAACCCCTGGTAGGGCTGCTCATTCTGGGGCGGTCAGCACTGCGATCCTACGACGTATTGTCGAGCCATCTAGAATGAGGCAGTCTCCTCCGTGCTCTGAAGTGCGCGGGTGCGACTCGGTTCTGTTTACCAAATAAACGCAACCGAGGGCGCGTGAGGTGGGTGGGTCCGTACAGTTTCGCTAGGCACATATGTTACATGCGCTCGCGACGACCGAAGTCGATTAGTCCAACAGTGTACATGTTGACAGACATGACAGTTGTATATATGCAGATTGTCGAGAAAACTTCGTAAGTAAGCGCGTTGCAGGATGCAATGGCTTTGTAGACGCGATGCAGGATATTGTGGCGCCACGCCATCTACCTATCGGCGTGTGAACTTCATTATAGCTGGTCGCTACATCACTCCCTTCCTAGATCAGAGGTCGATCTATTGTTGCGTCTTTTGCGTATAGCTTGCAAGTGCCAGTGCTGTTCGGAACTCTCGACTCGAGACTGAGCGGGGTTGCTGCGACGGGTTGAGCCATAAGAATCTACGTGGTGCAGAGACTGCCACGCCGGAGAAGGGTGAGCCAGCCGAAGAGATCCGAACGTGTGCTGCGGTGGACTGTGCGAGCGATGAGTGCTGTCGCTGTGGTGAGCCTTGCAGGACCAGGAAGCACGGTGCATCGGCTGCGATGGAACTGGTTAAAGCGAAGCTGGCTTGCTGTGTGACTGCTTGCCGGTGGGGAATGATGAGCTTGGAAGCTGCTCGGAAGGATGCTACTGCATGTTCAGTGATCGGAAGGGTTGGAAATTATTCCCATTCCATCACGTCAGAGTCACCAATAGGGAGGTGCAAGGTGGATGACACCCCCATTTAAAAGGGAAGATCTTCCGCCAGGCTGAGGCATCATGCCTGGGGACCGCGGTCCAACTGTACGGTGTGATGCAGGATGTAGTGGCTTTGTAGGCGCGATGCAGGATAATGTGGCGCCACGCCATATATCTATCGCGTGTGAACTTCATTATGTAGTTGGTGGCTAGTAGTGGCTACAATACATTTTGTCCGTCAGAAAATAAGGCAGGTCTGGCGGCACTGGGATCTCCACCTATATGTACACAAATGTTTCGATCGGAATATACAATCCACACAAAACATTTAAAGCAAATTAATAGCATGATATTATATGATCACTAAGTATTTGTTTCATGAAAATGATATTATAATTTTATGTATCGAATATGGTTAATAAAAGATACAACACCATTGAGTATAAGTAGCTAACTGATTTATTTGATAAAATATATATAACTACCTTCAATCACATTTATAATATTAATAATCCTACCTACAGGTTTCATACATAACATACCTTCCTTTCACAATGAGAAGTTGATTTTATAAACTAACATAATTTGATACAAATGGAAATCATAATAAACTTAATATTGAGAATCAACAAGTTAATAACACAATTAAAAATCAATAAGCAGGTATGCCAATGATATCTGGCCATAAATCTGGATGTGGTATTTCTATAGGTGGTTCTTGTGAGTCATGAGACTCCACATCAGGTTGGTCCCATGTTAGTCGCGATTGACTGGTTGGCTGCTGTGGAGATATTGTTCGGGATAATATCTGATCTATATGTCTCCGATGTAGCTCTCCATCTTCCGTCTTCACCTTATATGCACTAGGACCTTCAACTGTCACTACTATGGCCTTTTGCCATTTCTGTCCAGGTCCATACATGCGTATTAATACAGGCTGATTAATTGTAAAGTTCCTGTTAGATGATCGTTCTGCTGCCGCTTCTAGTTGTAAATCACCTGAACTTGTCATATTATTTGGATGAAGTCCGGACACTGCTGTTCTATATTTACGTCCATTCAACATTTCCGCAGGCGTTTTATTAGTGCTACTATTTGGAACAGTGCGTAAATAATATAGAGCTTTAGCAAGTTTTTCCGCCCATGGCAAATTTGTGTCTGAAAGTTTCTTGAGCTTATTTTTGAATGTCTGTATAGCCCGTTCGATTTGAACATTAGTGGCAGGGTGGTAAGGAGGTGAATAAAGATGCTTTATAGAGTTCCTTTTTAAAAATGTGTTAAATTCATCCGAACTGAAAGCCCTACCATTATCAGAGACTAGTGTGTCTGGTAAGCCTTGTGATGAAAATATTTTTCTTAGAACTGTTATTACCGTTGAGCTGCTCATAGATAGAACAATTTCCGCCTCAAACCATTTACTGTAACTATCAATCAGAACTAAGAATGTTTTGCCTTGAAAAGGACCTGCGAAATCTACATGTACGCGACTCCACAGCTTTACAGATGTTATCCATGCTTGTGGATCCTTTGGCGGATTATTTCTCACGACCTGGCATTGCTCACACTCAGCAACTATCTGTTAAATTTGCTTGTCCATATCTATCCACCATACATAACCTCGGGCATATGCTTTAGTTTGGACAATTCCCGCATGTGGGGTATGTAATAGTTCCAGGACCTCTGTTTGAAGAGACTTCGGAATCACGACTCTATTGCTCCACAATAAACAATCTTTATTGAGTGAAAGAGCCTCTCTGCGAGTCCAAAATGGATGTATGGTTGGATCAGTACATGTGCGCGGCCACCCATGAAGAACATTAAACGTAATCTTCTGCAACAATGGGTCTTTTCTAGTTTCGGTTGCAATTCTTTTGGCATCCATATCCCAACCATTCGGGCGTTCTTCTAATAATAGTACGTCTCTTAAACATTCGTCAGATACTGCAGGACAACTCAAAATATTCCATCGACTTAAAGCATCCGCATTGCCAATTAATTTGCCTGGCCTATACTTGATCTTGTAATTATAGCAACCAAGTTTTAAAGACCATCTTAACATCCTTGGTGATATTTGATCTGGTATTGGTTTGGCTGGGTTGAAGAGGCCAACTAATGGCTTATGGTCTGTCATTATACAAAATTTGCGTCCTAATAAATATTCGTGAAATTTTGTTAATCCAAAAATAATTGCTAGGGCCTCTTTATCAATCTGCCCATAACGCCTTTCCTGAGGTTGTAATGTACGAGAAGCCATCATTACTGGACGTTCTGTCCCGTCATCCATGACATGAGCTATAATAGCTCCTAAACCATATTCGGACGAGTCACAAATAAGTATCAACTCACGGTTCAAATCATATCCTACTAATGTGAGATCAGATGTAATCAGGCTTTTTGCTTTATCAAAAGCGGCTTCCTCTGCTGCACCCCAAGACCAGGGTCTTTTTGACTCCAACAAGCGATATAAAGGTTCTAATACAGTAGCTTTATCTGGTAGGAATTTTTCATAAAAATTATAAAGCCCCAAGAACGCCCTTAGTGCTTCTTTAGTTGTCGGCGCTGGCTTTTCCTTGATCTCCTTAACTTTTGCAGGGCAGGGATGAAGGCCGTTACTATCAATCTTATGACCCAGAAAGGTTATACCGTCTGTTGCAAAAACACATTTATTTAAATTCAAACGAAAACCCATATCGTTCAATTTGGCCAATACACGGCGTAGTCTCTCATTGTGTTCATCTATATTTCTCCCAGTTATGGCTATATCATCTAATAGGCACGCCACTCCCTCCATATCTGCCAGAGCTGAAGACATCAATCTCTGAAAGATAGCTGGTGCTGCACTCACCCCAAAAGCTAGGCGATTCATTTTCATAAGTCCAATGGGGGTGTTGAGTGTCAATAATTCTGACGTGCTTTTATCGACTTTCAGTTGCGTATATGCGTGTCTCAAATCAAGTTTACTAAATACACGTCCACCACTCAATTTTACAAAAGCTTCTGACGATGTAGGCAACGGGTAAGTATCAACATCGATAGCGGCATTTACTGTAGCTCGGTAATCACCGCATATACGCAAAGAGCCATCACTTTTCTTCACTATTCGTAAGGAAGTAGCCCATTTAGAGTAAGTAACAGGTGTCAAAACACCATCATTACTCATCCGATTAAGTTCATCTATAACTTGCTGCTTAAGAGGAAACGGGATAGGTCGAGCTTTTAAAAACTTAGGTACTGCATTAGCTTGTATGTGTAATGATACTTCAGGTCCATTGTATTTTCCTAAACCCTCATTAAATAAATTTGGAAATTCACATACAAAAGGTGCTATTTCCTCTTTTGACCAGCATAATCCAGCAATGTGAATACCCAGGGGTTTAAACCAGTTTCTACCCAATAAACTAGGCCCATGTCCTGACACAACCAACAATTCACATTGTGCTTCCTTGTTGCCCAGTGACGCTCGTACATTCAATGTGCCCTTAACTTTTAATGGTTCACGAGTCCAAGTAACCAGTTTCACATTGGTACAATTCAGTGAAGGTAGTGTAGGCCATAATTTCTTGTAGGTATCTTCTGATATAATGGATCTCGAGGCACCAGAATCTATTTCCATGGATATTCTAGCACCATCAATAATTAAATCTGCTATTATCTGTGGTTGATAATTTTCAGAACAGATATATACATTCATCATACTTTCCGAACTATATGTGATATTTTCAGAATAATTTTCACTTTTACAATATGTCCAAATTTCTTGCAATAAAAACACCTTGCTTTAATAAATGGACAGCGTTCACCAGTTTTATGAAATCGTGCACAGTGTGAACACTCATTTGAGTTAATTCTTCCTATATCCATAGGTTCGGTAACACTGGACGGAGTTAGCTTTATATCAACCTTTTCTTGGTACATGTCAGGGAATATTGCTTGGTAATTGAGACACATCTGAAGAGCTGACTCATAAGTGAGCTCTTTAGTCTTCAACAGATCCCTTCTTAAGCGATCATCACATAAACCCAACACAAGTCTGTCCCTCAATTGACATTTTAAGTCTGTAAAGTTACACTTGGAGCCGAGTAAACTTATCGCTGCAACATAGTCCTGCACGCTTTCAGATTGTAATTGTTGGCGTTTATGAAATTTTCCAGCTTGCAAAATTTCATTAATTTCCGGTTCATAAAACTTGTCCAAAATACTTATGATTTCCGTAAATTTTATGGATGTGGGTCGATTTGGTACCACAAGTGATGCAATTAAGGCATAAGTGTCTTTGCCACACTGAGACAGGAACAGAGAACGAGCTTTGTCTAGGTTACTATCGCCGTAACCCGCAGCATCCAGAGCACATAATAACTGATCTTTGTAATCACACCACTTATCAGTTTTGGGGTTAAAATGACCCGGAAACACAATATTCGCGATATTAGACGCCATTTTCCACACAATTACATTAATTTTCCGAAGTCGCCAATAAAAGATACAACACCAAACTGCTTTATTAATAACTGATTTATTTGATAAAATATATATAACTACCTTCAATCACATTTATAATATTAATAATCCTACCTACAGGTTTCATACATAACAGTTAATTTAGAACGATACGACATTTCAATATATTAAGACGTATATCGATCGCGCGATGAATCAAGACAAACAATTTCCATGGGAGATTCAAGATGTTGATACCAAGCAGGCTGCAGAGCTGATGAAATACTTTACAGGTAATATCCCGTTGGTTCTCGCGAGGGACGCGCGACCTATTATATAAGCGCCTTTGCACATTATAAGAAAATTTCTTGTGTCTGATCGTGATCAGACATGTCTTATAAGACATTCAGTCGCACTGGTTCTTATATGAGACCGTGCACATTACAAGAATTTTTTTCTTATGTCTGATCAGACACGTCGTCGTCGGCTGCATATTCGACGTCGCGCCTACACAAGACGTCTTGCTTAGACACGACATCTACTCATATATGGAAACTAGTTCGCGCGTGCACATTCGTCGTGGCTGCGTCAGCCAAAACAACTATAGTGTCCCCGCTTTTATTTCGTGTTTAGAATGTTCATTTATTTATTTTATTTAAAACAGCTCAATTTTAATTTTAATACAATAACTTTTATTTTTATTACTGTTTTATTTTTCATGTAACCCAGTTATGTTATTTTTGTAAAGTTAAGAAGTGGAATAATGTTGTTTGAATAAAATGAATAGTAATTTTTATTTTTTACGTTAATTAAACTCTTATATAACATATAATGTTACATGATTAAAATAAAAATGAATATATTGAACATTTAAGCTCTATAGTCTCATTGATTCTTGTCATATTTAATGGATGTATCCAATAATGCCTACAACTACGGCCGTTTTCTATGTCTATGGTACAAGTCAATCACTGTAAACTCTGTCGTCTGTCTGTTGGTACGCGTGTATTGTCCGTCCGTGAAATATGGTTACAGACAGCGGATAAGACGTCTTGCATGAATGTGTACGATGAACCAGACAAGAAATTTGTCTTGTCGAACGGTCGTGTCTGATAATGTGCAAAGGCGCTAACAATTGATTGTTACATATATTTTTAACTGCGAGCCAAGCGAATATTGATCCATTTGGTACCTAATGCGTCCATGTTACGCGAACCGAGCACGAGCCTCTATTCATTGGCGTCGTTAGTTCCTCTTTTGGCCACCGGTTCAGATAAGTTTGTTGCGCTAAACTCGGGGGACACCTAGTAATAAAAAAAATAGCTACCTACATTCTTAATTTTTATGTGTCACCTGAGTTTTTGAACATCCAAAAGACGTACTTATATTTTTTATTTGCCTTAGGCGAGCCTACGGGCTTCGTGCGCGTGGGCCCTAAAGGCTACTTCCTTCCCCACAAGTACCGGCAGGAAGCTTGCAACATCTACAACATGCCGCTCAGGGATACCGACATATTCGTCGCCAGTTACCCGAGATCAGGTTTTATTGAACTCAGATATTTACTTACGATTATACTTTTGTATCTACTTGTAGAGGTATACCTCTCTAAGGTCGTTGTATTTCTAATTTAAAACATATTTTTTAATTTTTGCGTTGTAGTTTAATCGTTTACATTGAACCTTTATATAGCGAAAAGGAAATAACTCTGTGATACGTAACAATTTGTTGTAATATTTATAATGTAATGCCCGTTTTTTTTTTACCAGGATCAACATGTATGCGAGAGTTGGTTTGGATGGTGTGTAATAATTTGAACTATGCCAAAGCTGAGACTGTTCCCATTCTTAAAAGATTTATTTTCTTAGAGTAAGTACCTAATTCTACTGATCATACACATATGCTGTTAATCGGGACACTATATAATAACTCTTTTTGAACAGGTTTCCTATGTTTATCCATGAAAAACTGAAAGAAGAACTTCTCAGTGAAAATACAGACCCTGAGAAGCTAAAACTGTTGGAGCTAATCATTCAACCCGGTACCGAAATTCTAGCTAGCGCCATCTCTCCTCGATTTGCCTTCACACATTTACCACTTTCCCTGCTGCCGCCTAATTTATTGGAGACAGCAAAGTTGGTATACGTGGCACGCGACCCTAGAGATGTCGCCGTTTCCTTCTATCATATGAACAGACTTCAGAGATTCCTTGGCTACATAGGAGACTTTAAGACTTATTGGAATTTCTTCATCAATGACCTGCGTAAGTGTATCATGTTGTCCTGTGACTGTATTTGTTAAGTTTAATTATTTATGTATCAAACTCTCATAATGCAGATTACTGGACACCATACTTTGAACACATAAAAGAAGCATGGGACAAAAGGCATCATCCAAACATATTGTTCTTATTCTATGAGGATATTTCAAAGGTTTGTAATATCAAAATACCTACTTATAACTTTTTAACTTTTTCAGAGCATAGTAGCTATCTAGGTAAATATTTGTTTTCAATGGATTAAAAGTTAAGTTCCCTACGGCACATTAGGGTCAATTTATATACCACCGAAAGTTGTTTATACGCGGAATGCGTACACGAGAATTCTCTGGAAGTTGCACTACCTACCACCAACCTATTTCTGGTCTCATACAGAAGAACCGCGTTTGTATAATGGAGATATCATTTTGTTTTTCCATCCCATACGTTCAATTCGCTCACAATAAACATAATATTAGTCCAGCATTGAAAAACGTAAAACAAATCATCAACGTAGATAAGTACCTAAGTCGTTTTTTAAATACAAAAGTAACCTACCCATATAATTTTTTACCGAACGCGAGCGAAGCAAGCGAATCGTCTCCGTTTCAGCTTGGACAAAAACGCTTTCGTATGTTTGTTCAGATGCCCGACTGTTCTCCTCTACAGGTCGTATTTCTCAACAGATTCTTGTGTAATTTTATGAGCAGGCAGGTATTACCTACCTGTGGGGTTTCACTCTTCCAGAATAATAAAACTCCTTTCCAAAGTAAAAACAAGATGGTCTGTATATTTCGAAGGTTTCAAAATACAAGGACAACTAGAAACAGTTAGAACTTAGGCTATGTTAATTGTGATAATTGCAGAGAACATTGTCCATACATTTGGACCCAATACTTGGGTGTTTTTAGCACGCCTTGACACATTACATAGATAATGAGTAAAAAACACTAAATTGACTGATAGGAGCAAATCACCAACATCACCTGATCCCTGACCAAACGCGATTGGACCGTTAAAGCATCGTCTGAATTTCCCATACAAAATTTTGAAGGTATCCTCAGTTCCCGGAAAAGATCCTCTAACCCATATAGTCATTCCTGTCAAACCATCATGACATCCCCTTTTATCCCACGTGGGTGTCCCTATCCGACAGATTACAAGGTAAAGGAAAATGGTCAAGGGTGATCCCGTGCTAAAAACATGCCAAGTTCGACATCGTGAAAATACGGTGTATTCCCAACGGCCCCATTGCCGACGTCCCCATTAATGGGGCCGTTGGGAATTTAATAAATTATTTAAAATTGTTCCCAACCGCCCCATTGCGCTATCCCCATTGATGGGGCCGTTGGGAATTGAAAAAAAATAATGAAAAATTGTTCCCAACCTCCCCATTGCTATCTCCCCATTGATGGGGCTGTTGGGAAATGAATAAAATAATGAAAAATTGTTCCCAACCGCCCTATTGCATGTACATAATTATTAATTGTCGTGAGTTTAACACGTTTATAATATTAAAATTGTCTCTACGTTACAAATGAAGAAATAACGATGTTGTCAACGCTAAAACGTGAGGCTAAGCAGTTTGTAAGTAAACGAACCAATCTTTCAAAAAGAATAATACAAAAACAAAGTTAAACTGTAAATTAAAACTCGCTTATATTTGAAATATTGATATTTATGTTAAATATATTGTAGCGACATCTATCAGTAGCACTGATATAGTTCACATACTGAAAGATAGATGGCGTGGCGCCACATTATCCTACATCCTGCATCGCTCCGTGAATCTACATATACATATACAACTGTCCGACATGTACAGTATGAAAATTAACCTTATGGCCTTAGCATAAGGTTTATCTGTGTCATCATAAAATCAACCACAGATTAAACAGATGAACCTTATAGTAAAGCTATAAGATTAATTTTCATATGACTTAAACAACTATCGCAGAGATCAAGCTATCTTTTATAAACCATATGTCTCTATATTTTTAGAATCTACCAGAAACTGTGCGCCTGGTGTCCGCCTTCTTTAATAAGCAATTATCTGAGGATCAGGTAGCTGGTCTATGTGAACACCTGAGCATCGACAACTTCAGAAAGAACAAGACTGTCAACATCATGAAGGAAATTGGGTTGCTTAATTCAGGAGAACAGCCACATATTAGAAAAGGTATCTTTGACATATATCTGTCACATTATTTTCAACATTTTAACGAGTTTTGTGGTTCAAAATCTTCGATCAAAGATCGTAATGTTACGGTGCTTATTTTAGGTAAGGCGGGCGGATGGCGCGAGTACTTCGACGAGGACATGACGCGAGAGGCGGAGCGATGGATCGCCGACAACCTGCGCGACACCGACCTGCGGTTCCCGAAGAACAATTTATGTTAAGGCGGCGATATATGTGAATGGGGTTCATTTGGGCATTACATTAAAACCATTTTTCTCCGTAATCTGTTCACTCCGTAACATATTCGAAAATTAATTACCAAGGTCACCTTCAGCTTACTTTTACAAATATTTTTTCTAATAATTTCTTAGGATTTTTTTTTCGTTATCAATACTCGAAATACGTGTGGGCGACCCCTCTGTCGTTCAATAAATCAGTGCGGGATGAGACGCTGTGCTGAACGGACCTATGTCACTTTTCTTCGTGGCTTTCAAAGTCTGTGGCTGGCTTGAAATAAATTTGTTATTTTGTCGATTCTTGGTATTAGGCGCGGTGACGTTATGGTGTACAGCGAATGCCATCCATACTATAAATACTACACCCTTAAGGTTTCCCAGACGTGTTAATTATAAACTTTTTAATGAAAAAGTGGCAAAGTCAAATCTGGGACACTTCTCTCCAATCAATAGAATGGTCATGGCGTACAACATAGCTTCTAAAAAAAGCAATGCTGATATATTCGGTGACAGACTAATTCCTTTTAAAAATAAGTTGCTAGATATAAGCAATGTGTAAAGCCTTCTACTTTATTTTAAAAATTTTAAGTTATTTAATTTTTATATTATTTGTTATTTTTTTGTTTTCTTTAACTTTTATTTAGTTGTCTTTTCTTAAATATGTTTTGGTTCTGTTGTTTGTTCTTTTTAATGCATGTAGTCGTCACCTCTAATTGAGACACCATTTATGATTTATATTCTGTACCTTTATTTTTTAATGTATTAGTGAGTGTCTTGTTGGTGATCAAATAAATAAATAAATAAATAAACTAGGGCATCGGAACCAGGAATTCCCGGTTCTGAGGGTAGCAATAAGAACCGGTTCTAAAATATAAAGAATCGGTAGTCACGCCGTTTACCTACGCAAGTTCTCAATAGCGCTGGCTGTATAGTTTTTATTTTTTTTAATTGGAACGATTTCATAATTAAAATTTTTTCTTTATGATTTTCTTTTGTTTTTTCTTCTCTCTATCGCTTGTGCTTGAGCCTGACCCGTTATAAAATCATCCCGCTTCTTTTAATATTATTTTCTTTAAATTCATGACAAATACATCGCCAAACACCACCTACACACAGATAATCATACAGTAATACAATTTCACATCATTACACTACATATTACCAACGGTGTAAGTGCAGTGCAAACATCTCCGCATCACGGGTAAGTGGTAGAACTATAGTCCTCATTATTTCTCTTCGATTCCCGCGAGATCAGCGCAATCAACGGCCACAGGGTGATTCCTGTGCCCGGCGTGATTATTTTTATGGTGCCTCCTGTGAGGAGTCAAATTAGTTTGCCATTTCCTATTTCGCAACTCACAAGTTTGTTGTCTCCCGCAATCGTATTTTTTCTCACAGCATACTTGCTGCATTTGCGTAAATAAATCATAGTTTGACTAATTGTGTGTACTGTTTGTTCAATTAATTTAATTTCTTTATTTTGCAATAAATTATTTTCAAACAATTAATTATTACAGTGTACCAACTTTGAAGTAAACGCGAAAGATCGAAAATATGGCCTCTAAAAAATCTAAAGATTTAAAACTTAAGCTTGCACTTTGCGAAAGCTATTATACCAGAATGCAGCGAGTTTTCGATCTTTCCAAAAATCTTGATGACTGTGCCACTCGTGAAATGTTCCTTGGTTCTGGGGCGATTTTCGACATTGTCCTTTATAAAAGAAAATCATTTTTGTACTAATTGTTTGAGTTCCAAACATACTTGGAGTTCGTGTAAAAGTAAAAATGTTTGTCGTAAATGTGGAAACCGACATCATTCGTTGATTCATATGCAAAAGCTGTCTCCGTCTACCCATACTCACGAAAACGTTCAACCTTCTCAAGTTCCATCGAATGCACAATCCAATGAATCAGTCTCGCATGTGACCACTTCGCATACGCATTTATCTACCACCTTTGTCCCACCCGCGAACGCGAGCCCGCCTGTAGACAACACCATGAGTTTGTTATCAGCTGATAGCGTTCACAAACAAAATTTAAATGTTCCTAAACCTCAAAATACTAATACGCTATTAGGAACTGCACTTGTAAACGTATTGGATCGTCATAATAATTTAATTTCGTGTCGTTGCATTATCGATTCAGGTTCACAGAACAATTTTATTACTTCCGCATGCTGTCGAAAATTAGGTTTATCAATCGATCAGTTAACGCGTAGAACTATAGTGAAAGGGCTTGGCGATCATTCTAACACCGCTAGGGGTAAAGTTCACTTTACATTTTTCAGTCGAATCGATCCGACCCAATCATATGCTATCGATAGTTTAGTTCTTAATCAAATTACGGGTAATTTACCTAGTTCACCACTCGACATCAAATCACTCTCGTATTTAAAATATCTACCGCTCGCCGATGAAAATTTCTTCAAACCGTCCGAGGTTGAAATCCTTTTAGGTGCAAAATTATTTATCAATCTGTTGTTGCCGGGCAAGGTCACGGGACCTCCGCAACAGCCTTCCGCTTTTCTCACCACTCTCGGCTATATAGTAATGGGTGAGTCACAATTTGATGATGAAAACGATGTTTCGTTATCATATCTTTCTACCGCGACTCCTCAGTCGATTCACGATGAACTCGGCAAATTCTTCGAATTGGACGAAGTCAATGACCTTCCGATTCCATCTGAGCAGGATAGGCAATGTGAAGATTTTTATACTTCTACTACATACCGCGACGACTCGGGACGATTTGTAGTCGGATTACCATTTAAAGAAGACACCAAACTATTAGGTGATTCACTAAAAACCGCTAAACAACGATTTTTTCATCTCGAACGTAAGTTTGGAAAAAATCGTGATTTTAAAATGCAATACGACGATGTCATTTGCGATTATTTAAACAAAGGTTACCTTGTCGAGATTGCTGAACCAAAGAATCATAATGATGGTTTTATTTTGCCTCACCACGGCGTACTCCGCGAAGATAAAGTAACGTCAAAACTACGCGTCGTACTCGACGCTAGCGCAAAAACGGATACCGGAACGTCTCTAAATGACATATTACATGCCGGACCGCCGCTTCATTGCGATTTATTCACCATTTTACTAAATTTCCGTCTATTTAAAATTGCTGTCACAGCTGATATCCGACAGATGTACCTACAAATAATAACACGCGAGGAAGATCGCCCGTATCAACAAATAATTTATCGCTTTGATCCTCGCGAACCCTTAAAGTATTACGCTTTCCAACGCGTGTGTTTCGGACTTCGGTCAAGTCCATTTCTGGCACTTAGAACCGTTCAAGACTTAGCCAATCAAGAAGAAACGCATTTTCCACTCGCCGCCCAGCTTGCGCGACGAGATCTGTTCGTTGATGACATAGTAAGCTCACTTCCCAGTAGGGCTGTCGCACTTGATGCGATGCAGCAATTAATTAGTATGTTTGCATCCGGCGGTTTTGACTTGGTAAAATGGTCAAGTAATTGCTCTGAAGTACTTCAACATGTTCCGGAATCACACCGCCTAACGGATCCAGTTGATTTAGATAAAGACGAAACCCAAAAGATTCTTGGTATGCAGTGGCAACCCGCTTCCGATATTTTCGCTTTTACTATTTTGCCATCTGATCGTACCTGCACAAAACGCAACATGTTATCAACTGTAGCCCGATTTTGGGATATCATGGGGCTAGTGGGACCTGTCATAACGTATGCAAAATTATTAATCAAAGAAATTTGCTCTCTACAGTTAGATTGGGATGATATTCCACCTGATTACATTATCGCTGCGTGGTCTCAATTTCAGTCAGAATTGCCACTCATATCAAAATTAAAAATTCCTCGATTTTTAAATGTTTACGAAAACACTGAAGTGACTCTTTTAGGTTTTTGCGATGCTAGCGAACGGGCATACGGTGCTGTTATTTATTTACATGCCAATATTTTTGGTGAGCGTATAACAACCCTAGTATGTTCAAAGTCTAAAGTATCACCTAGTAACAAAATTATCACCACGCCTCGACTCGAGCTACTCGCTGCTTTGTTACTTGCTAAGTTACTACGCGCTGTATCAGATACTTATCAACTTCGATGCAATATAAAAAATATTTTAGCTTTTTCTGACTCTACCGTAGTCTTACATTGGATAAACACGTCTCCACATCGACTTCACGTATTTGTGGCTAATAGAGTTTCTAAAATTCAGAACTTGCTTCCTGCGGAAACGTTTCATCACATTTCCGGGACAAATAATCCAAGCGATTGTTTGTCACGTGGTTTGTTGCCCTCGCAACTCTTAAACCACACGCTTTGGTTTAATGGACCCATTTGGCTAAATAACGATGAATCAATGTGGCCTATAGCTTCATTCAAACCAGAACCCACCTTTGAAATGCCAGAAACCAAAACGGTAACACTTACCACAACTACTACAGACGAATTACCCTTTTTATGCCATTTTAGTTCTCGTCATTCAAATTGGACCAAACTTTTACGAATACTAGTTTATATTTATCGATTTTTAAAACTTTTGCCACGCAACAACTTCATTACCGCGAATGATTTAGAGTTTGTTGAAACTAAACTCTTAATGGCAATTCAATTTTCTCATTTCCGCGAGGAATTTAATAAAATAAGTTCTGGTAAACAATGTTTAAAACACATACAAAAACTGAAACCGTTTATACATAATGGTTTAATTCGCGTTGGTGGTCGGTTAAGCAACTCTAACCTATCCTTCGATCATCAACATCCCATTTTACTACCTAGGAAAGATCATATCGTGGATTTGATTATTGATTACAATCATCGAAAACTTTGCCATGCCGGTTGATGGGTTTTTGCGTAAAAATATTAATATGGAAAACGAGGAGCCTCCTTGGATAAAGGTAAGGACTTACCAGGAACTCCTATGGTAATCCAGCACAGTGATGAGCACTATTATTTAATATCAGTTCACAAATCACAAAGTTCAATGTTTCTCGGTCTGTAGCGTTTTTCGTACTGAATGTTGCGGGGCGCGCGCGTTTCGTTTCACTCGCACACACGCGTTTGGCGATGCGTCGCCGAAGTATGTCGAAGATTCCCGAAGCTCTTTTCTCGCTTTCACATATGATGTGGGAAAAGGAGAGGAATCGGGAAGTAGAGGCTCGTCATTGATACTCAATATGAGTAGGTTTCTACTATAAATATTATCATAGGTATTTTGGCCTAAACATCCTCCGCCGCCTTGAGAATACGTAGTGTTCTCAAAAGAAAGAAAAAATAATTAATTATAAGAACTAATTACAGATTATAATAATTACTAAAGTACTGAATATAAGATGCGGTATGATTAATTTTTATTGTGAGGGTAATGGACATAACTTGACAATGGGTCTTTTGAATGATCCATTTGAAGTTTTTACTAAAGCGACGCGGATATTTCCATCCTTGCCAGGATAAACTTGTGATATTATGCCCAACGGCCAACGTAAAGGGGGAATATCATCTTGGTGTATAAGAACCACAGTACCAATATTAATGTTATCTTTATCAATGAGCCATTTCTGTCTAACTTGAAGATTATGTAAATATTCTATACGCCATCTTTTCCAATAGCTACACACCATCTGATCTAATAATTGTTTCCGACAACGTAAAGATATGGTTTCCTCGGACACATTCTGAAGCGGCAATGAAGTCAATGGTGAAGCCATTATAAAGTGAGCGGGAGTAAGAGGCTCCGGGTAGGGATCCTCAGATAAAATGCAAAGCGGTCTAGAATTTAAGACTGTTTCAATTTGGGTAAGAACAGTGAGGAGCTCTTCATATTTGAGGAGCTGCGAACCGATAACACGGTATAAATGAGTTTTAATCGATTTTATATTAGATTCCCACAATCCTCCGAAATGTGGGGCGCGGGGTGGAATCATTTTCCATTCAATGCGGTACTGATCGGTAAGTAGTTCTTGTAATTGAGCTTTAGCTCCGACAAAGTTAGTTCCGTTATCGGAGTAAAGAAAAGAAACAGGTCCTCGACGGGAAATGAATCGCTTAAAAGCGGAAATAAAAGTATCTGATGACACATCAGTTGCCAATTCGATGTGTACAGCTTTGGTTACTAAGCATATAAACAAACAAATATATGCCTTTTGGCTCTTTTGACCTCTGCGTCTACATAATGTTACTTTAATGGGTCCAGCATAGTCAACGCCCGTATGCACAAACGCTTTGGTCTCCTGAACGCGGCAAGAGGGTAAATCAGCCATTTTTGGGCTGAGAAATGAAGGGGAATTTTTAAAACAAAAGTGACATGAATGTACTCTGTGTCTAATGACACTTCTAGCGGACAGTATCCAATATTTCTGGCGCAACAGTGAGCTCAGAAGATTGGCACCAGTATGGCAATGAGCACGGTGAAAATAGTCTATAATAAGATGAGTAACGTGGTCATGTTTAGGTAAAAGAGCGGGATGCTGAGCTTCATACGGAAGATTTGCATTTGAAAGTCTACCTCCAATTCTAATAATTTTATCTTGATCTATAAAGAGGTCAAGTTTTTTAAGCGGGGAAGATAATTTAACTTTTTGAATATTATTAAATAAATTTTGAAAATGAACTTGTTGTACAGAGCGTATTAAATATACTTCAGCTTTATTTAGCTCAGAAGCTGTGATGCGGCTGTGACCTTGATCACGAGAAATTATGCGAGAAAATCTAAGTATGTATACTATTATACGTAATATTTCACGCGAAGCTACTTCAGCAGCGCGAGGGAATAGGTTTTTCTCATCCGAGCATAACTGGCGCACAGTGCGCATGGCTAAAAACGGACTGGACTTAAGACCGAATGCAACTCGGTTAAATTGAAATACGCGGATCGGATCATTGGGATCAAAGCGGAATAATATTTTTTGATATTTTCTATGCTCATCAATAACAGCAATTTGTAGGTACATTTGTTTTATATCTGCTGTAATAGCAATGGGAAATAAGCGGAAGTTCAGTAATACAATAAACAAGTCAGATTGTAAATTGGGTCCCGTATGTAAAATATCGTTTAGTGATATGCCATTGTGACATTTAGCACTAGCATCGAGTACTATACGAACTTTTGTTGTTTCTTTGTCTTGCCGTACGACGGGATGGTGCGGTATGAAGTACCCTTTATCATGGTCGTCAGAATCGGAAGGCAATATTTCAGATAAGTATTTTTTATCTAAGTACTCCTGTATAACCTCATTATAACTAGCGCGTAGCTGTGGATCGCGTAGCTTGGTACGCTCCAAAGCAAGTAAACGGCGGTGAGCAACGGAACGAGAATCACCTAACACGTCAGGATCCTCACGAAAAGGTAACGCGGTGCAATATCTGCCTGCGGAGTCCCGTGAGAAGTTACGAGAGAACAGCTGTTCACACTCCTTTTCGGCCGAGCTCATAAATTTTTGCGCGGGAATTTCTTCGAGCTCCCAAAACTTAAGTAGGGAATCATCTAAAGAAATAGTAAGGTCATTGGGACCAGAAATTAAAAAAGTCGCGGTATTAAAATAAGTGGATGCATTTTTATTAATATTAGAGTTAGCGGGAACGTCGCCCTTAAGAATATAACCGAACACGGTTTCAAGGGCAGAAGGAGCGGGAGGTGCAATAATTTTTTGACCTAATAATAAAAATGGGAACAATTGTGCCCCGAGAACTACTTCGACCTCTCCGGGGATGTGCCACAGAGGGTCAGCGAGCGGTAAGTTACCTAAATGTTGCACTATAGAAGTCTCAACATATTCAGTCGGTAACCTGTCAGTAATGCAATCAACGACAAGAGCGGTAATATTATAAAAATATTTTTTATTTTTCGCGGTTATTTTAAGTTGAACGTAGCCGTGAATAGGACGCGAAGTGGATCCTACACCCTTTATAAAAGAATTGCTAAGCGGTATTATATTTAAATTTAGTTGTTTACAACAGGCAGTTGTCATTATGTTGTTTTGAGACGCGTTATCTATTAAACATCTAACTGAAATATATTTATTGTCCTTATTAGACGCATAAACTTGAGCGGTTGATAAAAGTACAGTAGTATGGGAAGGATTTAATTTATTAAAAGAATCGCGTTCGTTATCATTATTCTTATCAACTCGCGCTCGGGTGCATAGCGACACCGGTTGTGGAGCGTCCGTAGCGTTAGAAGGAGACGCGGTCGGATGCGCGGGCGAGGCTGCGCACGGGAGCGGTCGCGGCGCGGCGCGGGCGGCGGCGGACGGCTGCCCGGCTGCGCGCAAAGCTGCGCGTCCTTCGCGTGTGGAGACGGCGCGATGCGGTTATCGCTATTATCGTGCCGAGTGAGAGGGACGCGAGTCAGAAACTATTTGTTGCGATTGCGAATTGCTATCCAAATGCAAAAGAGAATGGTGGTGTTTATTACAAGTTTTACAACTATACGACGACTTACACTGAGAAGCAGTATGCGTAAGGCTGAGGCAGTTTACACAGCCTCTTTTAGATTTAACAAAATCTAAACGATCTTTAGTATTAAGTGCTTTAAAAGAGGAACAATTAAAAATCTGATAGTGATCAGATTTATTACAAAATAAGCAAGTGCTTTTATTATTATTATCGCGTGCAAGGAAAGCATGGTGCAATTTCAGTGTCCGCCATGAATGTCTCTGAGGAACGAAGGTCTGCACTCGCGGACGTGGAAACATTCTTAGAAGAATCATATAAGAACGATAACACTGGTCAACAAAAAAAATAAGTTTGTTTGTTTCTTGTGATTTTTTTTCTGTTTCTATCTCAAATTGGCGCGTATTTTTTAAATACGTCAACGATTTTTCCCTAACAGCTTTTGTTTTAGAGTTACAGCTAACTACCTTTATTTACTATTTTTACTTAGGTTTGCGTTTTTTATTGGACACTGAAATATATTTTGTTGTTGTTTTTAATATGGCTTCGTCAAGAAGATGTTGTGTGCTTAATCCCGATTATTATTGCTATATTTGTGGTGAATATGTACTTGAAAATATCGAAAACCTATATCGGACTATGTAAAAAATAACATATCATCAAAATAAATTTGTGTAATCAGGATATGCCATGGACTCCGCATATTGTATGCCAGAAATGTTTGGTATGTCTACGGTTATGGTCCAGTAGAAAAAGAGATGCAGTAATGTTCATAACACCCATGGCGGGAACCTCGAAACCATCATGACGATTGCTACTTCTGCGTTGTGAAAATAAACGGAATGAACCGTCGTAATCGAAATAAGTGGTCTAACTTATCTTCTGCTCAACGACCTCAGTTAAAATCATGAGAAGTAAAACCCAGCACATCTATTTCTTCTGATGATCCAAATCCCTGTGAACACACGTTTCACAAAAGTTTCCAGGATTAAGTCCTACAGAAAATTTAAAAGCTGGTATTTTTAATGGGCCACACATTAGGCAACTCGTGAAAGATCTTAATTTTGTCAAATCAATGACTGAAGTCGAATCCAAAGCTTGTAATTAATTTGTTTTGGTTATGAGTAATTTCCTAGGTAAAAAGAAATCTGACGACCACGTCGAGCTTGTTGAGTCCATGCTATCGAACTTGCAAGAGCTAGGGTGCAACATAAGCATAAAGATCCACTTCCTGCACTTGCACTCGCATTTAGACCATTTCCCACAAAATCTGGGTGATTTTAGTGAGGAGCAGGGTGAAAGATTCCATCAGGATCTTCGGACAATGAAGGAGCGTTATCAGGGGCGGTGGGATTCACATATGATGGCAGACTACTGCTGGAATTTGCAACGAGATATACCTAAAGTCGTTCATTCAAGGAAATTTTATAAAAGATCAATTGATAGTATTCAGTAGAAATTTTGTTAACATAATGTATTAATTTTCTGTATTTTTTGTCAAAATAACAAAACTGTCTATTTCAAAAAGTATAGCTGTTAGTAATCTCCCAGTATTTTTTTCATAGTCTGGGCCATAGAAATACCCAATAACAGAAAAAAAAATTAAGGAAACAAAACTTGTGTTGACCAGTGTAATTGTTCAAAAATAGCTTCATTTTTAGGTTCCAATATTTTAATTTTAGTTTCAATAGCTTCCATTGTGAAATATTGCGTAATAATAAATTGCAAAATTACCTAATTAAAGTAAAATGTTGTAGGTAAGTAGGTATATCCAACAGTTTAGGCACCTACCTATAGGCATGAAAGTTTATTTCAAGTCGACAGACAAGGCTCACAGAATGCAATTATATGCGTAGTAATAGTACAAATAGTAAGTACGTATTGCGGTTATTAGTACACCATATGATTTCGTATAATAAGATACGAATCGGTACCTATAAAATCTAAGTCCTAAAAATATGGAGGAGCGGCGGCGGTATTGAATACCTAACTACTTTTTATCACGATTGGCGTGGTAAAAATGGCGGGAGTACGAAATATCGTATTTATATAGTCTAAAACCTATTTATGAGGTATAAGACTTGCGTATTATGAGGTATATACCTATTTAGAGGCATAAAACCTATAGAAAGCGGGAAATTATACGTGATTTGATATGAAATTAAATTGCTGTAATGGCTGACTCAAAATGAATCCGCTCGAAGGCGTACCAGAAAAATGATGGGTTTTTGCGTAAAAATATTAATATGGAAAACGAGGAGCCTCCTAGAATAAAGGTAAGGACTTACCAGGAACTCCTATGGTAATCCAGCACAGTGATAAGCACTATTTTTTCATATCAATTCACAAATCACAAAGTTCAATGTTTCTCGGTCTGTAGCGTTTTTCGTACTGAATGTTGCGGGGCGCGCGCGTTTCGTTTCACTCGCACACACGCGTTTGGCGATGCGTCGCCGAAGTATGTCGAAGATTCCCGAAGCTCTTTTCTCGCTTTCACATATGATGTGGGAAAAGGAGAGGAATCGGGAAGTAGAGGCTCGTCATTGATAAAATAATAATAAAATTTCTTTATTTGCAGTTTTACAATTAACAAAAACTAATCATTACAAAAATGTGGCTTATACAAAAAATTACACAATAGTTTGTTTTGTACAATTGAAGTCACAGATCAGTTGAAACTCCTGGCACCCAAGCTAAGATTAAACTTGTGTTATGGGTATCAGGGTTCTCTCTTACTTTAAACCTTACTCGTAGTCTTTTATAACAAACAGCATAGATGTAATTTACGCTAGTGATTTTACATACAAATAACTTCAAAAATTAAAAATAATATAAAAATAAAGATGAGGAAAATAACTGCAAAAGCCTCTTTGCGAATTGATACTCAATATGAGTAGGTTTCTACTATAAATATTATCATAGGTATTTTGGCCTAAACACCGGTCCTAATTTACTTCATAGTTTATTACGTCAGATGTACTGGATTATCACCGCTCGACGAACAATTCGTTCTAGGGTAGAGAAATGTAACTATTGTTTTCGTGTAAATCCGAAACCAGTACATCCTCTTATGTCAGACTTACCATCAATCCGTACCAATGTTATTCCTAAAGCATTTGTACATACAGGTTGTGACTATGCAGGGCCACTCAATATTACATTAAAACGTGGTCGCGGTATAACTAGTCAAAAGGCATATATATGCCTGTTTGTTTGTTTAACTACGCGTGCTGTTCATATTGAACTAGCGTCTGACTTAACCACTGCTACTTTTATGTCGGCATTTAAACGATTTATTTCGCGACGTGGACCTGTATCGGTAATGTATTCAGATAATGCCACAAACTTCATTGGTGCAAAATTATACATTAACGATCTATATAAATTTATAACCTCAACGCAGTATCGGGACGCATTAGTACATGAACTTTCAGAATATAAAATTGACTGGAAGCATACATCGCCTAATGCGCCTCATTTTGGATCATGGGAACCATTAATAAAATCAGTAAAATCGCATCTTCATAAATGTATTGGGTCACAAATATTAACTTTTGAAGAATTGACAACAGTTCTGTGCCAAATTGAAAATATTATAAATTCACGTCCGCTATGTACCACTTTGAGTCAAGATCCAAGTGAGCAATTAGCAATCACTCCTTCTCATTTTTTAACCTTGACGCCTCTTCGATATATTCCATCTGTTCGTATTGACGATCGCGCTCCTCACTTATTGGAACGCTATCAGTTGCTAGATAAGCTCGTGCAATCCTTTTGGGATCGTTGGTCGCTTGAGTACCTGAGCACGTTGCAAGCGCGCGCTAAATGGAATGATCCATCTGCAGATGTCAAATCTGGCACTGTTGTTCTTATCATAAATGACAATAAGGTCGCACCATTGCAATGGGAATTAGGAGTTATCATTAACGCACATCCAAGTAAGGATGGAGTAACACGAGTGGCAACAGTTAAAACATCACGCGGTACTAGGGAATGCAAAACCGTGGCAAAATGAAAACCGGTTTTTATTTCGGTTTTGAGAAAAAAAAACCGGTTAACCGGTTTTAAAACCGGTTTTTTTAATGTTCGCTCGTTTTTTTTCACGTTATTTCTATAGCTCGAATTATAGATAATAACCGTGCCTAAGATTTAAAAATCGCAAACTGAGGAATTATTGTCAGATAAAGTTAATGAAGTGGGTATAAAAGAAACATCAAAGATATCATCACCTGTCCTGTGAGGAATGTCCCAGGATATTATTATTATTATTATTATTATTATTTGTCCTGTTCCCAATAATTTGGGGTCGGCGCAATATGTACGCTTCTTCTATCCGTTATACCAACATTCACTCCTTTCTTACCAATATCATGTTTCACACAATCCATCCATCTCTTTTTCATAAAATTGTTGGAAATAATAGTTTATTTAACTCTGTAGATCAGAGACTCGTTTATATAGACTACACGGTTCGTTGCTTTTGATTTTATTTTAAACGAATGAAATCATAAAAACATATCACTTGATTTTTAATTGCTATGAGATATGATGACCTTATCAGTATTTAAGAAGTACTTATTTAAAATTACGTTTCGTACGTTATAATATTGATTTCACACGTAATATTATGAACATGGCATATTGTAGCGGCACAGCAACTTGCATGTACACAAAAACGTGATATGGTTTTATTATACGATGGTTTCCTCAGATATAAAAAAAACATTACCCAGTCTTTGTTGTCGTGCATACGGGTAAAAAATAACCAATCAGTCAGCTTGCTGTCTGGCAGATACACAAGAGCCTTCGTTGACAGTAGTTGCTCCGATAGAATGACATTAATGCTGCTTATGTCCCGCAAGGCTCTGAATTATCCCCAACACTGATCCTCCAGAATATTAATGATATACTCTCTATTTCCAGCATTCATTGCTATGCAGATTAAATTACAGGGGACGCTCATTACACGAACCGTGCAAATATTCCTCGTTCTATATTGGAGAAAAAGCGCGAAGGACTTATCTTAAATCGAGAGTACATAAACTAGTGACTCCGATTAAACCTAGTCTATTGCAACCCCACTAAGTCACACGTACGCATGCCGTTGAAGAAGCCGGAAGCATTCACCGTTGAGTCAACAGTCCATTTGCTGTGGCTCCTCATTTCTAGAACATGTCCCTTAACATCACGAAAAGCATTGGGATCCTTCACGTTAATATTTGTAGAGACGCTCTGTTCCAAAGTCCTCTACAAGGTCTCCAAAAAACTCGGTGTGATTAATAGAGCGAAACAGTACTTCTTATCGAGACAAAGACTGCCATATAAGTCGCAAGACCGGCCCAAATAGAGTAATGCTGTCTTCTGTGGGCACGTGGATACCAGCTTGGGTATTTAGACTCAGTTCAGCAACGTGCCGTTAGAATTGTCGACTATCCCGAGCTCACAAGTGTTTTAAAGCCCCTTAGTCTGAGGAGAGACTAAGGGGCAGCAGTACTCCATATGAGGCCGGACTTGTGACTTATAAAGTTGTAGCCTTTGCCCCGATGTGAAGTACTGCCTCGCTCTGTTGAGCACTCCTAGCTTTTTGGATGCCAGCTTAACCTTGTCTTCCAAGTGACTTCGGAACAAAACGTCGCTAGAAATGTCGACGCCAAGGATCCCGATGCTTTGACTGATGTTCAAGGAGGTGTTCTGGAATTGTGGAGCCACAGAACATGGGGTTTTCTTAGCGGTGAACGCGCAGGCTTGAGTCTTGGTAGGGTTGAAATGGACTAAAGTGTTTTCAGGATTAGAAGATATCGGTGACAGTTCACATTTTCCGGTTCACTCATACTACTTGCAAGTAACTCATATAATATTTTACAAAAAATATTTTAATTTCCATTTTATATCATTGCAAAAATACAATATATATCGCTATATATAACTAAGAAACAATTTCAGCACATTAATACTATAGCTTGATAATTTTAAAAATTAAGAAATAGGATGTACTTAAAATACTTGCTGCATGAAACGGAACATTGACCTATAGTGATTGACAATGCTTGATCGACAGGGAAATTCAAAAAAGTATCGATATATGTTATATCGATTATTTTTGAATTGGTTTATCAATATCGAAATATTTTTAATTACCAAAAAATTTCGATATATCGTTACAATATCAAAGAGAGAGAGAATATTCTTACTATATTAGGTAAAAATCAATTAACACACATAATTTCTCATAAATCCTGTAATAATTATCTGAAATTAAGAACAACAATAATAGTACAGTATGATACATATGTGCAAAGTTGGTAATTACATACGAGGCGGTATTAAACAGTAAGACAGTGATAAGGAAATATAATTTGGAAAATAAAAGCACTAAAATGAAAATCGATTAGACTTTCTTTATTAACTTTCTCGATACGACAAAAATATCGATTGGATATCGTTAAGGCGCATGACTATAATTGTCAAAAGTGAACTGTCACCGATATCTTCTAATCCTGAAAACACTTTAGGTTTAGTCGACCCCAATCGGAGACACTAGTTAATGTACTCTCGATTTCAGACATCAGCCGTTCGCGGCTTTCCTCCACCTCGGAACGAGGGATATTTGCACGGCCCGTGTAATAAGCGTCCCCTGTACTGTCGTCCGCATAGCAATGAATGCCGTCAATAGACAGCATATCATTGATATGCAGTAGGAACAATGTTGGGGACAGCACAGAGCCTTGCGGGACGCCAGCATTTATGTCCATGCTATCAGAGCAGCTACCGTCAACGACGGCCCTTATGCATCTGCTGGACAGAAAGCTGGTAATCCATTTACATAATCCCTCGGGAAGCCCGTATGCTGGTAACTTCGTGAGAAGACCCCTGTGCCAGACCCGATCGAACGCCTTCGCCACATCTAGGCTTACTGCCAATGCCTCACCTTGACTCTCGATGGCGAGCGACCAACGGTGCGTGAGATACACAAGGAGGTCACCAGCTGAGCGACTGTGGCGGAAGCCATATTGTCGGTCGCTCAACAACTCGTGATCCTCCAGGTATCTCAAAAGCTGCGTGTTGATCACGCGCTCCATGACTTTGGAGAGAAGGGAGGTGATGGCGATAGGCCTGTAATTCGTCGGGTCTGATCTGTCGCCCTTTTTGGGCACTGGGTGCACGTGGGCAGTTTTCCACGAAGACGGGACTTCATTTTTGGTGTAGGAAAGTGCGAAAAGACGCGTTAATACTGGACACAATTCAGGAGCACACTGTTTCAGTACCACTGCCGGTATGCCGTCTGGCCCACTCGACTTATGGATGTCCAGAGAAAGCAGTTCCCGCCGGACCTCCCGTTGGGTAATGCTTATCTCCGGCATGGAGCTAGCACACTGCGGGATGGTAGGCGGTGTGGCGCCCCCGTCATCCAAAGTCGAGTTCGAGGCAAAGAGAGAGCCTAAAAGATCAGCTTTCTCCTTTGCACTATGGGCCAAGTTTCCGTCCGGCTTACGGAGTGGTGGCAAGGACGACTGGCAAAAGTTTCCTTCAGCAGCTTTGGCAAGAGACCAGAAAGCGCGACTTCCAGACGGAAGGCTAGTCAGCCTCTCACCAAACCTGCCGACGAAATCGAACTTAGCCCTGGCAATCATTCGCTTACTGAACCTCGAGGCAGCATTAAATTTGCGTTTCGCATCAGAGATCTTAGGGTCCTGATTAGTTCGGGCCGTGGTCCAAGCCTCAAACAAAGTCTGCTTATTTTGTCTAGCATCTTTGCAGGGCCGATTAAACCACGGTCGCTTCTTCACCCCTGCAGCCACAAGCGGGTTTGGGATATAACATTCCATTCCCGCCAGTATCGCCTCAGCGACGGCAGCTGCACAGGTGTCAGGATCATCTGATGCGAAGCAAAGCTGTCTCCACGGGTACGATGCGTAGAAATCTCGCAATCCATCCCAATCTGCCGACTTGTAGTGCCATACACGTCGCCTTCCGGGAGGCCGGGGCGGATCATGTCGGGCGCATGGCACTTGCGTCCGGACGAGACAGTGGTCCGATGACCCAAGTGGCGCATCCACTATCACTGCATAGTTGTCCGGTCGCGTAGTCAGCAGAAGGTCCAGTAAGGAACTAGTATGGCTCTCAATATCTGGGATTCTCGTAGGAGAAATAACCAGTTGTGACAAGCCATAGGCCAGGGCAAAGTCGTGAGCAGTCCTCCCCGCGAAGTCAGTGGACCGAGAACTAAGCCACTCAGCGTGGTGAGCGTTGAAGTCTCCTAATATCACTAACTCTGCGGAGGGGTACTGCTCCAGTACTTTGTCAGTCGTCAGTTGCAGGTGCTCAAATAACCGGATTGTGTCCGCGTCGCCGCTGTGAGACCTGTAAAGGCACGCGTAAACTTTGGTGTGGCCACCGTGATCTACGCGCGCCCACAAAATCGACAGGTCCCGGTCTTCTAGGCCATGGAGACGGCGACAGCAAATATCCTCCCTGACGTACATACATACCCCGGCACGGCGCACAAAATTGTGCTCCAGCTTGTACCCGGGGTAGTGTAAATACGATGTATCATCAGGGCAGGATATTTGTGTCTCCGTTAGAAAAAGCAGAGTCGGCTGTGCAGTCTCCAGATGTTGGTGGACTGCATTGATGTTCGCATGAATTCCCCTGATATTGCAAAAGTCCATTTTAAATGTGGACGGGGAGGCCGCTGAAAATCTCTTTCTTGGTTTTCTTTTTTTTGGCATTTTTTTAAAAAGGGTTGGAGAGATTAAGAGGAATCGCTGTGCCAGCAGCGAAAGGGACAAAGTGCAGTGTTATTCACCGAGAGTGCTGGACAGGTGATGCGGTTTGTTGGTGCGGCAGCCGGAAGGGCCCCCGGTCCCCCCATGATACAGTTGGCCGGGTCCACTCCGGTCTCCTCCTCCGGCACGACCAACTATACCATGGATTATGCGCGAGGCGGCGGGTCAGCCTCCCAGGGCGGAGATTAAGTGATCCCTGGGCTCGGGACCCCTACAACCTGCGGGCAGCCAGCGGGCAGCTGTTTCACCGGGTCTCCCTGACCGCCGCAACAACACGCCGCGCCTGCACAACACAACGGTGGTACGACACCGCTGGTCCCCAAACACTGCCAGCACAGCGCTTCCTCATGGAGCTCTGGCGACCTTACTCACCGCAGGAACACAACACCACATTAAGCAGCGTTATTTGGCTGCGATCTTCTGTAAGGTGGAGGTACTTCCCCAGTCGGGCTACTCCGAATTTCGAACGGGACAACCCGTTATGCCCTTCCTCTCTCAAAACTGCCTTCTTTGAGACTGCCTTCTTCTGTGTGTTCTACCTCTTTTCCATCGGACAGTGTTCCGAAGAATTGTTTGACCTGATGCGCAGTTACCTTGTTCCATCGTAGTCACCGATAGGGAGTCCATCCTCACACATTGGAACCAAAATGTTCTCGTACTGTGCGGTTTCAAAAAAGCTTCCTATCGTGGACACTCAGGCTGTTGAATGAGCTCCCCGCTTCAAAAAGGTTGAGGGTTGGTAACGTGCGAGTGATAACCGTTAAGTTGCAAGCGTCCATAGGCTACGGTAACTGGTTATCATCAGGCGGGCCGTACGCTTGTTTGCTGCCTTAGTATTGTAAAAAAAGTTTAACATATTTTATATCTATCATAAAAACAATCATTATTTTAAGTTATTTTCTTACCAGCTCAACACACCACACATCAACACACTTCAGTTCATCACAAAAATACTCACTGCATTGCACTCAGCTTACAAAACGGCGGCTAATCTTCGTTTTTAAGTTTTACCAAACATAGAAAGAAAAATCGAAAAAAATCGAAAAACCGGTTTTGGTGTTATGTAAAACCGGTTTTTTTGATGATCAAAACCGTCTCGAATAACCGGTTTTTCGATTTTCGGTGAAACCGGTTTGCATTCCCTACGCGGTACATATACAAGGCCCGTAGTGCGCTTGTGTCCTTTACCTACTCAATAGTGTAGGTTAATGTAGGCACGCTGTAACAATTAATCTTACACACAAGTCACATTTATTTTAAACATTATCACTTTTCTTTGGAAAGGGAACTTTCAAAGGCCGGGAGTATAGTCACGCCGTTTACCTACGCAAGTTCTCAATAGCGCTGGCTGTATAGTTTTTATTTTTTTTAATTGGAACGATTTCATAATTAAAATTTTTTCTTTATGATTTTCTTTTGTTTTTTCTTCTCTCTATCGCTTGTGCTTGAGCCTGACCCGTTATAAAATCATCCCGCTTCTTTTAATATTATTTTCTTTAAATTCATGACAAATACATCGCCAAACACCACCTACACACAGATAATCATACAGTAATACAATTTCACATCATTACACTACATATTACCAACGGTGTAAGTGCAGTGCAAACATCTCCGCATCACGGGTAAGTGGTAGAACTATAGTCCTCATTATTTCTCTTCGATTCCCGCGAGATCAGCGCAATCAACGGCCACAGGGTGATTCCTGTGCCCGGCGTGATTAATCGGTTCTTTCGGTTTTTTCGGTTCTTTCGATTAAGTTCAAAAAGTTGTTTAAGTTGGATCAGAAAAATTCGAAGAACGATCAAAACACACTATAGGTGGTTAATGTCGCAGCATGAAGCTACTTGTGGCGATTAAATAATATTAATAAAGCAAAATGGCAGCTTGTGACGCGCATGTGGATGTGTAGCGACACTAATCTCCGGCCATTTAACTATTTTTAATTGAGTGTGTGTATAATTATTAACTATTATTAATTGATTATGTGAATTATAGTGTTGTGCAATCTTTAAAATTCCTATTATGTTCCTAAAATATCCATATCCATCTCTCTTTCGACCTTCTTCTTCCCGTCCACCCACTTCCATACTCTTTTACTCACGTAGCTTTCATTCCTCCTCATAACATGTCTATACCTAGGGCATCGGAACCGGGAATTCCCGGTTCCGAAAGAACCGGTTCTTATATATAAAGAACCGGTTCTTTCGGGTCTTTCGGTTCTCTCGATTAATTTTAAAAAGTAGTTTAGGATGGATCAGTAAATTTCGTAGAACAATCAAAACACTCTATAGGTGGTTAGTGTCGCAGCATGAAGCTACTTGTAGCGATTAAATCATATTAATAAAGCAAAACGGCAGCTTGTGAAGAGAATGTTGGTGTGTAGCGACACCAAACCAGCTATTTAACTATTTTTAATTGATTATGTGTATAATTATTAACTATTATTAATTGATTATGTGAATTATTATGTGTAGGCAATCTTTGAAATTCCTATTATGCTCCTAAAATTTAATAATACCTATAAATGATTAATTATTCATCATCTACATATCCTGTTCCCAGCTATTTGTGATCGATGCAATATGTTCGCTTCTTCCATTCTGCCTTTCTATCCGTCATAACAGCATTCACTCCTTTCTTATTTACATTATCTTTTTCACGATTCATCCATCTCTTTTTCGGTCTTCCACTTCCCGTGTATCCAACCACTTCCATATTCATAACTCTATTACTCACGTGGCTTTCATTCCTCCTCATAACATGTCCATACATCCATCCATCTCAACATAATCATCTCAGCTGCATGTCTTCCATCCATCTACTTTACCTAATGACCAACATTCTGAACCATATATTAAGACTAAGACCTGTCATCACGGACTATATATTTTCCCCTTTAGTTCAGGGGTATCCTTGGATCACCATTTTATCCAACCTACATCGTTCTGCATTTGTAAACCGAGGTACCAAAAGTCGTAGAAGACTGGTACTGAAACTCCATCAAGTAAAATAGACGCGAAAGTAGAAATACCACCAAAATCGCAGACATGAAGAATATTGCTTCATGTCTGCGTCATGATCGCAGAACATATGTTCAGTTTTAGTTCAGCTAATTTTCAAGCTCTCTTCAGCTCTTGTAGCCATTTCACCATCCTACTCTTTCAACGACAAAGCATTCATTACCACCAGGAAGAGATAAGGCATCATAGCAGACCCTTAGTGTAAGCCGACACCTAAATTGAACGTATCTATAAGTACAGTAGTACTCAATTAATATGGCTTACCGATGTACAGGCGCCGAAGATACATTTTCAAAGCACGGGAAACGCTATTGGTCGGCAGCTGCCGCCATGTTAGCGCGTGCCGTGTGGAGGGGCGTGACTTGCGAGTGAGATGGAACTAACAGCTGCAGTGTATTGAACCTTATAGTAGTGATCTAAGTAAGTTTTAAGCATTCTTTCGTTAATCTTCGGGGCCATACTTTATTTTCTGTGCGAACGAAGGTTCACGACGCGCCAATCAGTTAGTTAATACTGTAATTTGTTGTTAGGTACATTTTTATTAAAAAAAACTAACATAAATAAAAAAAACTGGATTGTTAAAAGACTTGATTACATTTATGTTATTTTAATCAAAAGCTGTGATTCCGAATTCATTGTTTGATTGTCATTCTACGACATATTAGATCATAGAAAATAATTTTATTGTTATTATTATACTACCTATAATGTTTTTGATGATAAATTAATAAAAAGAGCAAAAGTTTATATCGAATAATTAATGGAACCGAAAGAACCGAAAAAACCGGTTCTCGATGCCCTAATCGCGACGTGTCATTCGCCACAGGATAGAACCAGGGATTTTAATACCTCCATTCTTTCTCGCTAATGCGATTCCGGTGGGAAAGAACGTTAGTGGATGGCTCGCTGAGAACGTCAACAAATATGGCGGGCAGGCTTTTTTTTGATCTGCTGTCAAACTGTTGTACCCGTTTGAATTAAGAATGCTCGTCTACACATATACCTATTACTTACAATGAGATACAAGCTTAACATAATCGGGATAATATCATAAAACACTAGTGCGATAATGTAAAGTAAAAAGCAACAAGTGTGTTGAAAAAATATTAACGAATACTACGAATCATTCAACGAGGAATTACAAAGTACCTATACCTATAAATTAAAACGGATAAAATTAAATCAAAATAAAAAAAAAAACTATCGATATGAATCAAAATATAAAATTAAACGATTGATTAAATTATTATTAAAATTAAAAACAATAGTTTACGTAGGTATACTCCGGAGATTCTATAATAAGAAAACACTACAAACTTACTTAAACATAATACTTAAACATGTTTTGTGTAATTTATCGATATAACTGTCACTAATTAGGCCACAGCACTAGCACATTCCTAAGATGGGCATTCAACTCGCGCGCCTACTGTATCTAATCAGTATATTAAATAAACAACGCTTTGCAAATACTTACTTTATAAGGGTCGTCCATTAATCACGTGAGTCCCGAATAGAGGGGGAGGGGGTTCGGATAATATCACGATTAATCACGATAGGGGGGAGGGGAGGCATATCACGTGTATTTTTTTATGCGCCCAAGCAGAACTATTTACGCTATAAAATCTAAAATTGCACTTGCTTGCCAAATGAGTGGAACTCACTTTCGAGGTCTATGATTCCCGAAACCTGTAACCTAGATGTAGCTGGTTTTCAAGACCAGATGGAACAGGCATTTTCTGGGTAAGCGTGCGACATCTTCAGCCTTCGACGGTCGAACATAGCCCACTTGAAAATAAAAAAGTCCATTTTCGGGATAGAGTGATGATAGTGCATTGACGCAGACTATCCAACCTATATTTTGCCTTTTTTGAATGTAATTGAACGAACCATAGACAATACTAACGGCCAAAAAGAATAGAAGCGAGAATGAAGAAACATAATTCGATAAATATTACATTTCATAGTGAGTATATTTTGTTGTCAACAAGGATGGGGGAGTAATTTTTAAAAAGTCCATAATTACTTGATTGTTTATTATTTCTGTAAGTGTTTAGTATTAAAATAAACGTTTGTTTGTGTTCTAATCAATTCAGTGTATATTTTTGTTCAAACTTGGAGTTTTTTGTCATAATTCTACACGAAATTGCAGTGTGTTCTGAATTGACTGTAATTTGCGCCAGTTTTCTGCTTATAACATTCCAATTATCATTGTTTGACACAGAACTAGTGTGTGATAACTGATAACAAATTAATAACGAGTGTTTTAAAAGCTAGTTCATATCATAATGTTGTTATTTGTAGAGAGGATGGACCGGCAAAGCCGCAGAGGGAGTAAAATATTTTGTATAATTAGCTGCAACATGCGCTCTGTGTTTTTTTCCCGTTATTTTTTGTTGTATTACTCATGAATTAGAAACGTTCTTTTCATGTTTCGTATACTGTAATAAACTGCAGAATTCTCGTTAAGGCTATTGTAATTATTATTTAAAAGCTTTGTGCGGGTTTTGTTAATAGCTACCAAAAACGTTCGAATTTTTATTTATAAATAAGCCCTTAGGTACTTCTTGTTTCGTTTGTATGATTTTAGTTTCCATCAAAATTATAATATTGTCATAGAATACTATAGATAAGAACGATAAGAACGGTAGCTGACTAGGGTTAGGCGTATTTTTGTTCTAGGTCTTCTAGATTCGCAGTTAAACCCTCTTTCCTGCCTTACCTGGTTTACACGTGGTTCGCGCCGTCTTGCGAAATTGTATGATAAGTTTTCGATTTTTTCTGGATATGTTCTGAAAGAAAATATACATTTACTTTATTTAAGATGTAAAGATAAACTAATAAAGAAAAGAAATAATGTATAAAAAACACATGTTACCGATTTAGATTTTAATGTATAAAAAAAAATTTTAAGAATCCGTTAGTATTTTCGTCTGTGAATTTTGATCACTGTTTGTGAATTATTTTAACACTACCGATACTCATATTTTACAAAAAATAGATGGTGCCTTTAATCAGCTTCTCAGCAAAGTTATTCTTTTATCATAGAACCACTCCATTGAGTCTAGAGATTGCAACCCGGTATGTTTTTCAACCCGGCCGGGTTGATGGGTTAGGATGAAACCTTTAAAGTATTTTATGACAATTTGGTTTAAGTAAATGGAGGAAAAATACAATGATTCAAGGTTACGGAATAATATTTATTTCAAACCAGCAAATCAACAATAATCAGTCTTAATCAGTCTCAAAATCACGAGTGTTTAATACAGAATTAGTTAGTTTCACTTATGAACGGAATAGTAACATTAGGTATAAGCAAGCATTAGTATTCAGTAATTAAGTTTAGGATAGAAATGATCTTCCACGCGCTGATGAAATGCCTGGATTTAGAGGACTTCGAGAAAAAGTTTGGAAAGTAGTCAGATTATTTAAGAAGTCGCCCGCAATTTAATTACTAATACTATACAGAGTAAAGAGAAAGACCTGCTTGCTTAAAGTTAATAACTATTGAAAACTTAGTATTAGAATAAGAAACTAATAACGCAGCCTAATGTACTAAACTTGTTTTATAAACTTCGATAGATAAACTTTAGTAAAAACAAAACAAATTCTTGTGTGAAGAAAAGAAATCACGCATACAGCGAGCAGGGGTGAGAGGTGCGCGGGAGGAATGAAGAGCGGCCATTGGCGCGTCAGAACGGCAACATCGCGGTTCGCAGCGCCGGGTCCGGCCCGGCCGGGCCCGGTTTGCAATCTCTAATTGAGTCATAAATCGGGTTTTACTCGCAAGCGGCGAGTTTAAACAAAAGCGTGCAAACTGAAGCACGTGACGGTCGGCGACCGAATGGGCGTAAGCACGGAGGAAAGAAAGTTTCCTCCATGGGCGTAAGCGATTGAGTGGTTTGCATTTGAAGCCGGTTAAAAAAAACACGTGATTTTGGTGGGGGGAGGTGTAGCCTAAAACCTCACTATATATCACCAGGGGGGAGGGGGGGTCAAAATTGGGCTAGAAAACCTCACGTGATTAATGGACGCCCCCTAAGTACTTTGTTATAAAGTGCTGTTTATTATTAGGGGAGATGGGGCAGATTGGTACTGAAAAATTAAAAATATCATGTGAGAAAACATTATATTTTTAGTTTATTTTCAACTCAGCGTATAGCTAAATTTATAAACATTATAATTTCAAGGGAAAGAACTGTTAAAGTTATAAAAGAAAAGGAATATTACGTGTTTTATAAAATAATGACTTAATTATAATTCTTTATTCTTTAAACGATCGCTGGAACTATTCATCAATTTAAGAAATATAACATAAGTAAAAAACAATCGTAAAGAACTGTAATAGGCAAAAATAACATAATAATATTATTAAGAAAACTTATATTGCATTTCTAAGCACGTTGATACGTATCATTCTGCGTATATTGCTGTATCAAAGTACCCCAAAGGATTTTTTATTTATTGCCAATTATATACATCTTAATATATAAAATGATAAACTGATTGTTGATATATCAACGCACAGCCCAAACCGCTGGCCCTAGAGATTTGAAATTTTGCACAAAGATACCTTATACAGTGGAGGCATCCACTAAGGAAGGATTTTTAGAAATTCCACCCCTAAGTGGGTAAAATAGGGGCTGACAGTTTGTATGCAAGTCCGTCAGTTTTGAAGTTAGGATCTTCAAATTTTGTGTTTAGGCTAACGATTGAAAATTAATATATAGTTATCTCAGCATTTGTAATAATTCCACCACCGAAGGGAGGAAAAGGAGGATGAAGTTGTATATGCAAGTCCTTCAATTACAAAGTAAACTTCACTAAATGTATTATTATACGGTGTAGGCATCCACTAAGGAAGGATTTTCGGAAATTCCACCCCTAACAGGGTAAAATAAGGGATGAAAGTTTGTATGCAAGTATGTCAGTTTTGAAGTTAGGATCTTCAAATTTTGTGTTTAGGCTGACGATTGAAAATTAATGTATAGATATCTCAGCGTTTGTAATAATTCCACCACCGAAGGGAGGAAAAGGGGGATGATGTTGTGTATGTAAGTCCTTCAATTTCAAAGTAAACTTCACTAAATGTAGTACTATACAGTGTAGGCATCCACTAAGGAAGGATTTTTGGAAATTGCACCCCTAAGGGGCAAACTAAGGGATGAAAGTTTGTATGCAATTCCGTCAGTTTTGAAGTCAGGATCTTCAAATTTTGTGTTTAGGCGATTGAAAATTAATTTTTTAGAGTTTTTGTTAATTCCACACCCGAAGCGGTGAAAAGGGGGCTAAAGTTATGTATCGAAGTTCTTCATTTTCAAAGTAAACATCACTAAATTTACTATGAACGTATATCCAAACTAATAGTATGGGACGAAATAACGATGGCGCACAAAAGAGGAGTTGAAGCATTGAATAGGAGTTTGCAAGACATACGCAATACTAAAAATATAATGGGTGGTGTAACGGTGTTGCTGGCCGGTGATTTTCGCCAGACTTTACTGATAGTGCCCAAAGGAACGCGCGCAGATGAGATCAAAGCATGCATCAAGAGATCAGTCTTATGGCCTTCAATTGACGTGCTGAAGCTTACTCGAAACATGAGGGACATCTCAGAGGTGAAGTTTCTGCCGGTAGATTTTCAGATCTTCTCCTAAAAATCGGGAACGGAAACTTTCCACAAATAGATGGGCTGATACAAATACCAGATGAGTTATGTACTGAGTACTGTGGTATCAACAGTTGAGGAACTTATGGACAAAATTTATCCTGATGTTAAAAATATTAACACAAACCGATGGAGTGGTTATGCGAGAGAGCCATTTTGACTCCCAAAAACGACCAAGCCGCTGCCATACCCGAAATGTTGATAAGTTAATTCGAAGGTGATGAAATAGTTTATAATTCTGTTGACACCATGGTCAATATGGAGTAAACTATCCTGTTGAATTTTTAAACTCTCTAAATCCGCCGGGTCTTTCGTGTCATAGGCTTATGTTGCGTGTAGGTGCCCCTATCATGTTGCTTAGAAATATACAGCCTCCAAAATTGTGCAATGGAACTAGACTCCAAGTAACAGCTCTCCGCCGCAATGTTATTGAGTCCAAAATACTAACTGGATCTGCCTGGATCAATGGTATACGCGGCACGAATACTGTCTCTGTATTCGTGCCGCGTATACCATTGATCCCAAATGACCTTCCGTTTGAATTTAAAAGATTGCAGTTCCCAATCAAGGTTTGTTTCGCGATGACTATTAAAAAATCACAGCGAAAAACTCTGAAATATGATGTAGTTGATTTGCGGTAGGACTGTTACTCCCACGGCCAGTTTTATGTGGCATGCTTACCTACGTATGAGCTCTCAATCTACCTGAACTTTTGTTAAATATCACACTTAGTTGCGGGCAATGAACAAAGCTCTATATTATTACAATGATTAATAAATAAAAAAAAGAAATACTCTACGCGGACGAAGTCGCGGACACAAGCTAGTAAATATATATAAATAAATAAATATCCTGGGAAATTCCTCACACACTGTCATCTGATCCAAAACTAAGCCGAGCTTGTATTATGGAAACCAGATAACTGATATAATACATATACTACTTTTTGTTTGTGAATACATACTTAATATACATAATTACACCCAGACTCAGGACATACATACATGTTCATGCACACAAATGCATTTCTTGTGTGGGAATCGAACCCACGACCTGCGGCGCGATAGGTGGAGTCTTAACCAGAGTCTTAACCAACCGCGCCAACAATCTATCCAACAGTATGTGCGCAGTGGACGGACTGTTGCAGCGGTGTCGACTAACCATACTATTAGAAAATGCAGTGCTAGATCGCTTATAGAGTTTAGTTTTAATGGATCACAGTGGTGCTCATTCTGTTATTTACAACTAAACTAATGTTATTACTCACTATTTCTCTTTCTAACAAAGAACATAAGAAAAGGATGTAAGAAATGTATCGCGGTTACGTCTAACTATCTGCAAATGAAGACGGCAAAGACCCACGTCACGTCTCATCTCTTTCTTACGAACATTATTAAAAAAGGATAGAACATATTTTAAGTTGTCAAATTAATCTTTGCCGTCTTATTTTGCGTGTATTTAGGCATAATCGCGATAGATGGCGACTAAATTTATATTGAAAACAAGCATTGGACTAATTTGACAGGACTCAATTTCTTACATCCTTTTCTTATGTTCTTTGTTAGAAAGAGACATAGTGAGATTAAAATTAGTTTAGTTGTGAACAACAGAATCAGGGCCATTGTCACATAAAAATTTTGTTCTATGCTAAATGACGCAATATGGCGACTACAAAATATTTTTACAAATGAAATGTCAAAATGAATATCTAGTTACTTACCGATCGAAAGTTATTTACTTTGCACTTCGCCGTATTGCTAGAATTATCTGTGCAAAGTCGTAACATACAGGAGGGAATGTTTTATGCACTAAGCGTTCGGGAGCTAGCAAGCAACTAAGTGAAGTGCAGCGAGCTGACCGCACTTGAACAAAACAGCTCATGAAAATGCATGAAATCCTTTATGCCTTAATTTGCTTACGGTATATTTAGTAGATATTTACAAGATAGCAAGAAGCCGCGCTCAAAACACGTTCAATCTCGTAAAATGCAACCGGCTGACAGCACGATTGCAATAGTCACGCATCTTCACACATATAAAGGTGTGCTTTAGAGATAATAACAACTCGGATACATTTAATTGATAATGAAAATAATGCTTATGTATCTATGTGCCCCTTGTGTCATTATGCCCCATTTGCCCCTTAGGCTCTAAATACATAAAAAAATTGATTATCGTTTATCAGATCCTATATAACTGCAAAATAATGTATCATTAAATTCATTTTATTAATACAGACAAGACAAGTTCAATCTAAATATTATTTACCTCGTTTAAAATCGACATTGACATATAGCAAAAGGAAGTCTCACCAAAATGGAGGAACAAAATGGAATCAAAAATAATTTCCCTTACGAAATAACGGATTTTGAACACTCTGAAGAACTGCGAAAATATTTCACTGGTAATCAAGATATTTTTATAAGAGGCTAACCGCCAGATTCTGAAAGCCAAATCAAAGTTAATCTATAAATCAAAACTAAGATAAGATAAGATAAGATAAGATAAGATAAGATAAGATAAGATAAGATAAGATAAGATAAGATAAGATAAGATAAGATAAGATAAGATAAGATAAGATAAGATAAGATAAGATAAGATAAGATAAGATAAGATAAGATAAGATAAGATAAGATAAGATAAGATAAGATAAGATAAGATAAGATAAGATAAGATAAGATAAGATAATATTTATTTGTTGCAAAAATAATAGTGACAATAGTATTAAACTAAAATTCAAATTGACAATGGTTAAGTAAAAATCACTATATCAATATTAATACTACAGCTGGTACTTAAAATAAGATAACCCTGTGCTATAAGTACTAGCAACCTTCAGTGACACAATTTAATGAGTGTTTTGTTGGATATACAGTTCCAGTTGAATTTAAAACAAAAGTACATAAAATCTAATCATAAAAATATAAGTGAAAAGAAAAGGAAAAGCTTGTTTATTTAAGTATGTGTGCGATTGAGAATTTTGTTTGTATGAAAGTGTATTATGTGTAATGGTGTATGTGTGTGTGTCTGTATGTATGTGTGAGTGTGTTTGACTGTTACCGTCTTTGTCATTTCAGACATCATTGACAATGACAGGTATACTTTTAACAAGAGATTAACTTTGATTTCGCTTTCAGAAACTGGCAGTAAATAAAGTTCTAAAGATAATCTTACATGTAAATAGAAAATTTACATGTAATTATATCACAGATTACAGAATAAAAGGAACAAAATTCAAAATCAGATAGGTACCTAGTAGGTATTCGTTTTCCAATATGTATTTGCTTTGTTTAACAAACTTTATTTAAAAACACTTATTTACTAATAAACTGTGTTTAAACAAAGCAAATACAAATTGGAAAACGAATACCAGGTAGGTATTTGATTTTGAATTTGTATTTGCTTTTTTGGCTTAACTTTCGTGTCCCGCGCGCTCCTGCCTTTTATTATGTAATCTGTGAATTTTATAATATTTTTTCAGGAGAACCTGAAGGTTTTGTTCGCATCGGTCCAAAAAGGTATATTTTAAACCATGGTTACAAGGAGGCTGGCCCGGACATCTACAATATGTTGATAAGGCCTACGGACATATTTATTTCTGGATTCTCAAGATCAGGTTAGATTTACGGGCTGGGTACTTATATATGTATAGACAATTAAATTATGTAGTTACCTCATTACATTCAATGGGTCGTTCTTCTTTATTTACCGACAATCGTCTGTCCTCTTTACGTATTTCGCATTACATATTTTTATATAACCTATATTATAATGGCCTATATTATAACTTCAATCACGTGTACTCACTTTTGTAATTTCTTTAGGAAAATAATAAATAAAATTATTTAATTCAGGAACTACGTGGCTGCAGCAGCTGGTTTGGTTGGTGACAAACAATTTAAACTACGCAGCATCTGAAGCGACAAATATTTTGGAACGAATTCCATTCCTAGAGTAAGTAAAATAACTTAATTGTGTCAGTGTTGAAGCTGCTTGTTTATGTATTAACCTTACCTACTTATACCTGGGTCGTTCTTCGTTTTTACCGACAATGTATTGGAAATTTTCTGTTTTTTGGGTTTTTGATCTATCGATAATTTTCTTTTTATATTTGATTTTTATAAACGTTGCATGTATTTTTTATATTAGGACTAATTTCATAACTTCTATCCCTGCCGAAAATATTTTTTCTTAATGGTGGCTTTCCAGAAATACTGTGACTAGGGCATGAATCTCGGAATCTCGGAATCTCGTAATATCGGAATCTCGGACCTTTTTTTCCGATATTACAATATCGGAATTGAGCGATCCAATATCGTAATATCGGAATCAGATATTTTTATCTATGCTATACGCTTGCAACACCAGGAGTATCACTCGCGCGTTGCCGACCATGAAGACATCTCTTCACATCCTTTTTGAAGAACCCCATGCTGTAGTCCATTGGGAAAACCACGGTTGGGAGGTCATTCCACAATCTGAGCGTCCGCGGAAGAAAACTCCTTTGAGCATCAATGTGTGAGAATGGACTCCCCGTCGATGGCGAGAGTTGAGATGGTGGAAGGTGGCCGTGGGCATCAAGTCGAACAATTCTATAGACACTCTTCGTTGTACATGCTGTAGAACACACATAAGGAGGCAAAGTCTTTCCTCAGACTGAGGGGTTTTAAACCGCTTGTGAGCTCGGGATCGTCAACAATTTTGATGGCACGTCGCTGAACCGAGTCTAAAGGCCCAAGCTGGTATCCAGGTGCTCCCGCTCATAGATGACAGCAGTATTCCATATGAGGCCGGACTTGCCACTTATAAAGTTCCAGCCTTTAGCCGATGTGAAGTACTGCCTCGCTCTGTTGAGCACTCCGAGCTTTTTGAATGCCAGCTTAACCTTGTCTTCCAAGTGACTTCGGAACAAAACGTCGCTAGAAATGTCGACGTCAAGAATCCCGATGCTTTTACTGATGTTCAAGAAAGTGTTCTGGAATTGTGGAGCCATAGACCATGGGGTTTTCTTAACGGTGAACGCGCAGGCTTGAGTCTTGGTGGGGTTGAAATGGACTAGGTTTAGTCGACCCCAATCGGAGACACAAGTTAGTGTACTCTCGATTTCAGACACCAGCCGTTCGCGGCTTTCGTTCACCTCGGATAGATATTTGCACGGCCCGTGTAATGAGCGTCCCCTGTACTATCGTCCGCATAGCAATGAATGCCGTTAATAGACAGCATATCATTGATATGCAGAAGGAACAGTGTTGGGGACAGCACAGAGCCTTGCGGGACGCCGGCATTAACGCCCATGCTATCGGAGCAGCTACCGTCGACGACGGCTTTTATGCATCTGCTGGACAGAAAGCTGGCGACCCATTTGCATAATCCCTCGGGAAGCCCGTATGCTGGCAACTTCGTGAGAAGACCCCTGTGCCAGACCCGATCGAATGCCGTCGCCACATCTAGGCACACTGCCAATGCCTCACCTTGACTCTCGATGATGACACTTCTCTTCTTAACCAAACTAAAGAAGATATGGAGGACTACATCTACCTCGGCTCTACCAATTCCAACACAGGATACTGTGAAGATGAGATCAGACAGAAGTCGATGTGCGATCACAAGATCAGCAGTAGGAAGATTTGGAAAGACAGAAGTATAACTAGGAAAACAAATGTTCGACTTATGAGATGCCTGGTCTTTCCGATCTTTCTCTACACAGCTGAAACTTGGTCCTTAAGCCTACAAACCTTTAAGTTTAAAGTTTTGTTGGTTGCCTACAAGATAGCCGGAAAATTTACGCACTGGAGATGTGTTGCTGAAGACGCTATCTGAAAATGCCGTAGACAGCCTTTCGCACCAATAACGTGATCATGAAGGAGATTTGAATAACAGATAGGCTTTCGTCGACTGTGCAGCTTTCTCAAGTTCTTTGGTTACATCTGCAGAAACGAACACTCGATGAAGAGACTTGTTGTCCAGGGTGGGGTGTACTCGCAACGCTACGATCCGCAAAAAATGGAAAAGCATTGCGAAAGCTGTAACCCTAGTCAAGGAGAACATTGGCGTTGAAGACCCACCATATACACTATCTATTGCAACCACGACCCCTCTGACAAGAGTGCTTGACTGAGCATAAGATGTTTTCAATCCAAATTTATAACGAACTAGTTGTCCCCCGAGGTTTTACCCGCGTTCCCGGGATCAAAAGTAGCCTATAATACTCGGGGATAACATAGCTTACTATAAGTGAAAAAAAAAAAAACGAATACGACCGGTAGTTCCACAGATTAGCCAGTTTAACCAAACAAAAAAACTCTTCGGCTTTATAATATTAGTATAGATAGATAATTAATGCAGTTTATAAGGAATATGTGCAATTTATAATAAAAATTTCTAATTCCGATATTAATATCGGAATTCCGATATTGAGATCCAATATCGGAAATCAATATCGGAATTGAAAAATCTTCCGATATTACATGCCCTAACTGTGACAGAGTGGCCCTTTTCAGCAGGGACCACATTTTGGATTAGGCCCTCTGTAACGCTATTCTATGAAAAACGAACTAGTTAAAAAAAAGAGAACTAGAGAAAGTGAAAGAGTATTTTGTACTAATAATTAAACAAATATATGGATGTATATTCAAACACTCAAAAACATAATCAATACAATACTCAAATGCGACGTATAATAAGATGAGGTCAGGCGATTGTCGGTAGAAAAGAAGAACGACCCACCTACCATTTTTATTACTTCATTTCAGAGGTTGTTTGCACTTATCCAAAGTAAAGAAGAATAATCTTATTGAAAAGAATAATGTTACCAAGGTAAACGAGGACGCCATGGAGGCTTTTGCGCACGGAAGGAAGGAGCTGGCCAAGTTGCCATCTCCACGTCTCCTAAAGACTCACATCCCGCTGTCCCTCCTCCCGCAACAATTATTGGATACTGCCAAAATGGTTTACATAGCGCGGGACCCGAGAGATGTTGCTGTATCAAATTATCATTTATGTCATTCCTCGACGATTGTTAATTATGTCGGTGATTTCAAAACCTATTGGAACTTCTTTGTCAACGATAATGGTAAGATTTGTAGTAAATTGCAAAAAAAAAACATATTTTTGCAAACTTCTAATTAATATTTTTTTTAGCCCCTCTGTCGCCATATTTTGAAAATGTAAAAGAAGCATGGAACAAAAGAAATAGCCCAAACTTGCTGTTCTTATTTTACGAAGATCTTTTAATGGTTGGTATTTAATTAATATCACCGGTTAAACAAAGTTATTTTTTTATTGTTTGTTGAAACCAAACCTAACTAAAAATGCAAATCATACTATCTCAATAAAATAGATTAAAGATCTGAAGGTAATGTAACAAATAACATTAACATACATCTCTATAGATATAGAGATACCTTAATAGTAATGATAATATCCTGGGGACATGATGAGGATGAGGTAGGATAGAGTGAAAGTTTAGGTACAGCCAATTATTATATAATATACTAGCTGTCCCCCGCGGTTTCACCCGCGTTCCCGGGATAAAAAGTAGTCTATCCATACCATAGGCTATCTGCATGCCAAATTTCATAGAGATCGGTTCAGCGGTTTAAGCGGGAAAGCGTAACAGACAGACAGACAGAGTTACTTTCGCATTTATAATATTAGTTAGGATTAGGATAAGGTACTTCTAAAGTCTTGGCGGATATTCTGAGGGATGAATGTATAGGTCATTAGTAATCAAAAAAACATAAAAAAATAATCCATCTGATGGTTCAAGAGAAAAAATATAAACAAAGTTGAACTTTATGTAAGTACCAAGAATTAATTTATAAATAATGTAGTATTTTCAATGTACGGATTATTTTTCTATTTTTTTTTATTACTAATGACCTATACAGTCATCCCTCAAAATATCCGCCAAGACTTTAGAAAGACCTTATATAGGTGTGATCTTCTCCGCTCTTCTGCATCCGTGTCCTCAATTATTGAATTACCTATTGACTTATGTGTTTACTCGTAGGACCCTCAAAATACAGTAAGGCGCGTGTGCAATTTCTTCGACAAGCCATATTCAGATGAGCAGATCATTGAACTCTGTGAATACCTCAAATTCGACAACTTCAAGAAAAACAAGTCAATCAATATGGAAATATTAAAGGACATTGGAATTTTTTATGCAGACAAGGAGCCCTTTATTAGAAAAGGTAATTTTCTTCTCTTAATAAGAAACAATTAATGAACGAGATTAATAGGTAGGTACTTAAGAAGACATCATACTTCACAGATTTAAAATTACGCGCAACAAAAAGTCATTTCTGAGACTGTTTTAAAGTCAAAACAGTGTCGTCAGATTCAAGTTATTTTGTACTTTTTAGTGTATTTTTGAAAAAGTTTTTTTAATAACTTTTTATTTTTAGTTTTTCTTACATGCACTATAATTTGGTTAAGGTTTTGAGATGTTTTCCCTTTGATACCAGTTGACACCACACCCATAGCACAGCCCATAGCTCGTATCAATAAACCAGGCCGTCATACTTACGCGTATTAGTCCATATATTGAAACTAATCAACCGATTTTGATAAAACTTGCACTGTTCCCAAAGTTGAAGTACCATTTCGGAAATATGCGTGGACAAACATACATCATACATATAAATATACACACCTATAAAATAAACGTGTCGAATTGATAATCTCCTTTTTTGAAGTTGGTTATAAAGATTATCATTGTATCAGGCAAGGCGGGCGGATGGCGCGAGTACTTCAACGAGGACATGACGCGAGATGCAGAGCGATGGATCGCCGACAACCTGCGCGACACCGACCTGCGGTTCCCGCACATGGATATATAATACTAATGAATATAATTGTCTACACATATACTAAAACCTTATAACAAATAGTAGTTATTTTACATTTGATTGGAATTTTGTGCATTTTGGGTTTCCCATGAAACTACACTTTTCTTAACATTGAAATTAAGTGAAAGTGCATTTTGAGTGTGCAATAAATTATAATACAGTTTTTAAGCTATTGATGTACGTAGTATTTATATACTCTGAGCTATTGCATAGCTTCTATCGCGAATCCAGAAATTCCGTAACGAAAAAACCTAACACCCCCCACTCCGACCGGCACAGCGGTGATACTTTTTAGTTTTGCCATCTATCGATGAATAGCAGAACTTTTAATGACTTTTTGAAATATCACGCTTGTCTCTTTAGTTCAGCAACTCGCCTCTAGGTGGCATTGATTGTCTATTGCATATATTAACATCTCTTATATTTAATAAAAGAAAAAAAAAAATCTTATCGGTCACCACGCTCAAAAAGTGTAACTGGAATATATCAAAGAAAAAAACACAAAGGAAAAAAATACTGCATAAATAAATAATTATAATTACATAAGTTGATATAAACAGCTATGCAATAGCTTTACCGCGGCAGTCTCTGAGTGCCACACGTCTTTTTTTTCATGTTTATGCATTGGTATCACTTTTAGGAAACAATATGTACTTAATAGAAATCGATTAGTTTTTATAATAACTATACATACCTACCATACATACCGTATGTATGTTGAAAAAAAAAACAACTTTACAGGAGACCCATTCTAAGTTATGTTTTGTCACCATTCCCATATTTTTGAATATTTTTTACCCAATTTAAGATAATAATGTGTACCTTTTAATGAAAAGTGAATTATTTACAACTTGAGAGTTATTGTCGTTTCAATATTTTACAGTGAACGTGAAACAATCGTAATCGTAAGTGAAATTAACGATTTTTTTACATCTTATTTAATGTGGCGGAAAGTATCGTTGGTATAGTATGTTTTACTTGTATGTCTTGTGAGATTAGCTATTGTGTGTAACGATATGTAAACCTAAAATAGGGTATAATTGAGATAATAAATAACATAACCGACTTATAATCAAACTTTATTATTTTTATTTGCATGCATTTATTACGTAGTGACAATATAGGATAACATCCCCGGTTGTGGCCACTTGCAATTTTGAAATAATGAAATCAACCATTGTAAACCCTCCCGGACCGCAGAAGTATTGGAGTTCTATAGTGGAAAGATTTCCATATACCTACGCGTCGGCGCATATACCTGAACTACCTTTAAAATCAAAATCAAAAAGTCATTTATTCAGTTTAGGCCCTGATAAGGCACTTATGAACGTTCATTTGTTACATACAGTTGAATTTACCACCGATTCGGAATACACTTAAACTGAAAAGACTCCTCTCTTTAGGGAGTAGGTATATATCGGTAAGTTTGAGAACTAGGTATGCTATACACTGCTTACTTCCACAATGCTGCTTATAAAATCAACACATCGCATATCGGCAAAACAGTGTCACAATACATGATAATACGAAATTTAGATAAGTATACCATGAAAGGCAATCACAAACTTTTTCTGCAAAAAATCATCATAATTATAGTGTGATTCCTCGCTCTTTGAAATAATGAATAAGTATTTATGTTTTATTTAGTTTAATAAAACATAAATACTTATTACCTACCTATATGAATAGGTACCAACTTTAACCCGTTGGTTCTCGCGAGGGACGCGCGTCCTATTATAACAATTGATGTCATTGTTATATTTTTAACCGCGAGCCAATATTTTAGTCAGATTATTGTTATTCTCATATATTGATTGTATCAGGCATGGCGGGCGGATGGCGCGAGTACTTCGACGAGGACTGTGGAAGTGTGGACGAGGACATGACGCAAGAGACGGAGAGATGGATCGCCAACCACCTGCGCGACACCGACTTGCGGTTCCCGCACATGAATCACCCTCCAGTAGTCCAGTAGCATTGCACTGACTGAAATAAATAACTGTTCATGTTCATGTTTATGTTCATGTTCAATGTTCATGTTCATGTTCAATATATATAAAAGGAAACCGTGACTGACTGATCTATCAACGCATAGCTCAAACCACTGAACGGATTGGGCAGAAATTTTGCATACAGATAGTTGTAATGACGTAGGCATCCGCTAAGAAAGGATTTTTGGAAATTCCACCCCTAAGGGGGTAAAATATAATGAAAGTTTATATGAAAGTCCATCAGTTTTGAAGTTAGGATCTTCAAAGTTTGTTTTTAGGCTGACGATTGAAAATTAATTTATAGGTATCTCAGCATTTTTTATAATTCCGACCCATCTATATATATAAAATTCGTGGAGATAATCTGATTTTCATCAAATTTCTAAGTGACATCTCTGGGTATGGTTGAAAGAGTGATAATTTTGTTAACTACTCACAGAATACGGACATTGAAATGTATATTTAGACCGCGTGTGACTACCACGAATGCAAATAACATTATTCTTTATATTTTCTATTTGTGGTAAACGCTGTGGGATATATAATTAACTATATTACTTACTATACATAATTGTCATTGTATAGAAAAAAAAAAACAAAGTCCTGTCTGAATGACTTACTGACTGATATTTCAACGCACAGCCTAAACCGCTGGTCCTAGAGTCATGGAATTTGGAGAGTGTATTCTTTGTGAAGAGTAGGTATCCACTAGGAAAGGGTTTTTCAAAATTCCACCCTTGAGGAGGTAAAATAGGGGATGAAAGTTTGTCAGTTTCGAAGTTAGGATCTTCAAATTTTGTGTCTCAGCGTTTTAGATAATTCCACCCTCGAAGGGTTGAAAAGCGGGATGACGTTAGGTATGGGAACTCACTGACTGATATATCAACGCACATCCTAAACCGCTGGTTTTAGAGACATGAAATTTGGAGGGTGTGTTCTTTGTGAAGTGTAGGTATCCAATAAGAAAGGGTTTTTCGAAATTCCACCCCTAAGAGGGTGAAACGGGGTTTTAATTTAGTTTGAACACGTGTGTAAGTTGTTGGTTTTTTATGCGTTTTTATGATTGCGTATTATACCTATTTATTGTGTAAAAAAATAGCCCATCACTTAGCCCCACTTTTTTATATATGTATCCATGTATCCTGTAAATTGAAGGCTGACTTACGAACTGGTAGTAACTTGAGTAGCTTTGACCTTCATACGTGCGCCCTACAGGGCCTAAATTGAATAAATGGCTTTGACTTTGACTTTGATTCTTGGTGTCGATTAGCTCGATAATTGGTACACATACTCATCAATTAAAATTATGAGACACGTGCATCAGTTTTTCCAAAATCATCCCCAAAATACAAATTCCTGACTAACTCATTAACTGGCTGATATATCAAAGCACAGACTAAACTGCTGGTTCTAGAGACATTAAATTTAGAGCGTGTGTTCTTTGTGAAGTGTAAGTATCCACTAAGAAAGGATTTTTCGATTTTTTTTCCCACAAAAGTGTGAAACGGGGGTTGAAATTTCTGTGAAACTTTGTATCTTCTGGATCGATTGCGAAATCGTACTTAGTAGTAATCGTAGGCGCAAAATTTGAAAGTACCAAAATTTAACTTTTTTTTTTTTCTTTTTGAGTTTTCCCTTTACTTGTGCTAAGATTTTGCCAAATGTCGTAATTCTAGGTCAACGGGAACTACCATATATGTTTTCGACCCAAAACCTATTGGGTACCTACTTCCGGTTGACCTGGAATTGTCTATTTTGGTTAAAAACAAGGATTTACAGCACAAATAAAAGGAAAATTCCGAAAATTAAGGTAAACTTTGGTACTTACAAGTTTTCACGAAAATATAAATTTGCCCATATCTTTTTATCGTGTTGAATCAGGATCTTAATTTTTGTAATACGGACTATAAACCTCAGTATCTGGTATAAATTTGAACTTGCTAGGTCCACCCGTTCATGAGAAAATCGATGGTGACACACGGACAGACAGCCAGACGGACAGAAGAGTGATCTTATAAGGGTTCCTTTTTTACCTTTTGAGGTACGGAGCCCCAAAAAGTATATTACGATATACGTGTGACTTTAGTAGTCTCTTTCACGCCGTGCAAAGTGTGTACGCTGAAGTCAAGAGTATCGTACATATAGGTACTATTTCATAACACGTGTGTAATAAGTGCAGATTTTTTACACGCAGTAAAACAGATATTTTTAACAGGCTTTTAATTAATGAACAGTTTTACAAAAAAAATTAACCGACTTCAAAGTACACTAAGAAGTCAAATCCTGATCTGATGACAATGGGACCAAACGGGAAGTACCCTTCCAAACAAAAAAAGAATTTTCCAAATCGGTTAATAAATGACGAAGTTATGAGATAACAAACATAAATAAAAAAAACTAATTGAGAACCTCCTCCTTTTTTGAAGTCGGTTAAAATATGTAATTGGTACTGTAAACGAATTAAAATGAGTCCAGACTTCATCGTTCTATTTTTAGTCACTGAGAAGATACTTTGTCTACCTTCCGTCTCCAACAACAGTTCAGCTCGCTGTCACCATAATATTGTATTGTGATCGGTATCTGACAGGCGTTTCGTTGTAATCAATATACATTATTTATTATCCACTTCTGTGAAAAGACCTAAATAGGAGACATTCTATTTAGGTCTTTTCACACACACTTCGAGTACTCTCATCCCAGAGATTAGTTTAGTTTTACGGAGATTTTTATTGGGATAATGTTAGTTTGTATATTCAATTGAGAGCGAGGAGTGAGAGCGCTTATAATGTTTGTTTTAGAAGATAAATATGTCATTTGTTTCCTGTAGGCCACGCGGGCGAAGCCGCGGGCAGAAGCTAGTTGTTCAATAAAAGTGCTGTTTTTAATTAATACATTAAGTTTTTTAGATAACATCTCCTTTTATGATAATTTGTAAAGGGTAAATGGTTTAGGGCGGATAAAAAATAACTTTCGACTGATGATGAGATACAGTAATACTACCCCGAGCGGCATTTAACTACACTGGCAACAATGATGATTCACTAATAATAAATAAGAACTGGACAATTGCGAGTAGAACTCGCGTGCGTTTTATTTATTTATTTATTTATTCTTTATTTTACAATGCACACAACATAACACAATACAGTATATATGTATACATAGACCCAGTTAGGGTGTTGCAAAGGCTTATAATAATTAATAATTATACATTACATTAATATATATTTTAGGCCTTTAGTTGACGAGATAAGGTGGGGAATGATCAATTTTCATCTACTTTCTTAAATAACTTTAAGAATATTAATATTAAAATTATAAAAAAAAAAATGGGCACGCTCCGACGCCAAGACGCCCCGCATCCTAGGAGTCCGACCGTCGGAAGGTGAGCTTTAAGTAAAAAAAAAATGAGTAATGATATGAACTGTAGCGAAGAATATTTTAGGAGAAACACTTGGAAAAAGCAAGATAGATAGGTGGTGGAATGAATAGGTTCAAGGGGTTTTGAATGAAAAGAAGAAAGCATTCAAAGACTGGCAGAGTGTTGAGTTGAGAATGGAGATAACAATATGACGCTCTGCGAGATTTTAGTTTTCTTCGTGGCTTGCAAACAAGTGAAAAACAATAAAAGTTATATTCTGATTGTGAAAACTGTGGTGGACGTACAAATGCCTGTGGACTAAACTGTGACCTGTGGATTTCGGTGTATACGAAGGGACATCGCCTGCTGCCGGATCTTTCCAGGAGTCCTACACTACACGCCTTATAATAAAGGAATGCAAAGCAGGGTAGGAAGGAGTGCAGTTTGGTGGCTGGCCCCTTTCTGATACACTAAGCATCATTGGTAAAACCTAGCTTGTACCAGACTCTGATTTTATATACAGGGTTATAGGGAAAGGTGTACTGAATTAATATTTATCATCATTAAAAAAAAATATGGTGTCCTAAACTTAACCGTTATAGACCGGGAGATACTGGCACAAATTTCCTGGTCATTTGGTGACCCTTCAGGAGTCTAATTACGTAATGACGAAAAGGAAAATGATGGTCATAGTGCTGGTACTGGCGCGGCGGGCGGCGGCCCAATCGCGTGGGCCAAAAAACATGATCAATCTGAGAGTACGATAATAACTTGCTCCATTTGCCGAGTGCTTGATTGCCTACCTCCTCCGAAAACCAATATACGCCACTGTCTGAAGGTAAACAAAACAAATTTGCTATAGGTAGTAACATTTTCCAGCTCATGTTGGTAAATCGTAAGATTTACTCGTAAAACCTAGGATCTACCGGTAACCGGGCTTTTACAGTAACATTTCAATGTTTAAAACAATCATCTGAAGCTCTAGAGAACATCAACTCAACCGAGATGGTGTTCGCTAACCCTTCCGCTCGCTTTCCCGCATACCGACCATCGTAGCCCCGCTAAAGTAAGTACATAAGTCAACATAGTGTTATTAATCGATGGAGCCTTGTTTCAGGAGCAGATATAAGAAAATGCAAAAATATTGTCATAATGTGAATTATTTCAATATCAGGGCATTTAAATGCAGGAATTAATAGGTATGTATTACTAATTACAAAAACTATTCCATTTCTATTAAATATTGTATTTCTTAAAATTGATTCCAAGTAAGTAGGTAGGTACATAAAAACAAGAAAAACGAATAATTATTGCACACTGAAAAATGCATTTAAACCAAATTTCGATATACTATACTGGGTGGAGACTTCGAGATGGCATATTTTTGAAACCTATGTTGGGTTAGTCATGCTGAACAACTTTTACTATGGGACCAATGGTGAATTCACAAAAAAATGTTTAACTCTTCATAGTAAATGTCAACCTTGCTCGATCATAATGTATGAAAAGTAAAATTTTTTTTTGAGATTTCAGTGTTGGTCCCATACTAAAAGTTATTCAGCATGACTAACCCAACAAAAAATATCTCATCGAAAATATGTCATCTCGAAATCTCCACCTGTTATACTGTAAAGTGAGTGTGTAGACTTATACATATATTCATTAGTATTCTGCATCCATGTGCGGGTACCGCAAGTCAGTGTCGCGCAGGTTGTCGGCGATCCATCGCTCCGCCTGTCGCGTCATGTCCTCGTCGAAGTACTCGCGCCACCCGCCCGCCTTGCCTGTCATGATGATATAAATACATTGGTATCCTTTTGTACTTATTAATTTACGCCTGTTATATGTTATGTAGCAACTCCTATCTCCTTTGTCATGATATGGTTTAAAGCAAGTCGTGCAAAACCCAGGTAAGTACCTAATTAAAAAAAATTGACTTCATAGTAAGTACACTAAAAAGTATGAAATAACTCTCTTTCACTGTCTTGAAGTCTAAATATTTTCAATGGAATACGACGTGCTCTTTCGCCGACTCGCTTTTTCTGTAATAGTTTCAGAGAAATGCGTGGTCGCATTGTTACAAACATATATATACTTACACCTATAACATTTTGTATATTTGTTTAGAAGCCCTAATATGTGAATATAATGCATTTCCAATACTATAAAATACATACCTTACCTACGTGTCGAATAAATAATCTCCTTTTTTTGAAGTCGTTAAAAAAGAGCCGGGACCATTGAATTATTACACAGCCGGGTCACATCTTAAAACCTGGGTTTTACTAGAAGGCTTAAACCCATCTTATTTAATAATACATAAAAATAAATAAATAAATAAATAAATAAAAATAAATAAATACAAAGTTTTTAAGAGATGTTGTGTTGTGTCTGTCAGTGGTTTTATGCGTAAGCGAATATAACGCATGTGAGCGATTTGATCGCCAGTTACCTACTGCTCAAAATGTGTCGCAGATGCTCTCAAAGTGAACGCATAAGCTCACACGCAACTCGCAAGTGGGCTTGAGGGAAAAACATTTACCTTTTCTAATATACGGCTCCTTGTCTGCATAAAACAATCCAGCCTCCTTTAATAATTCCATATTGATTGACTTGTTTTTCTTAAAGTTGTCGAATTTGAGGTATTCGCAGAGTTCAACGATCTGCTCATCTGAATATGCCTTTTCGAAGAAATTGCACAGGCGCCTTACTGTATTTTGAGAGTCCTACGAGTAACCGTATAAATAATTAATTAAATAATTGTGGACACGGATGCAGAAGAGCGAAGAAGATTACACCAATAGGTGAGCAATATTATGACTATTCACGGACGATCCACACCAATTAATTTACTGTAAGTACCTACTAAGTATTAAACACTTTCACTCTATCCTATTATTGAGGTATCTCGATATCTAAAGTGACTGCTGTTAACTGCAGTGGCGTGCATTGGTTTTTGGACTAGGTTGTCAAAAGAAATTATGACTATACACGCCTGAATAAGCCTCTTGCATTGATCATATTGAAATTGGATAGGTCAAGGATATGCCTTATCATTCCCCAAACACATTTCGTATTAGTTGTACGTAGTATTTATATACTCTGAGCACAGATCATATAATATCTGAGGTATTAGCAAACAAAATACAAGGATAACAAAATAATAGATTCGAATGGCAACCAACACCCAGTTAGCCAGTTGTAATTTTCATAATATTTACAGTTAAAATGTGTGGTTATGATTTTTATGCTCTTTTCTAGTGAACCCGCTGGCTCGTCTAATGTTCGCGCGGAGTTTTATAACAATTAAAAACAATTGTTAATTTTTAACCGCGCGATATACCACAACATTTTTTTTTTTTCCTTGGGTAAATCCTCATGGATACCCGGGCACTCCGGGGGGAGAGTTTTTTTACAAACACTGTTCTAATACTTACATTTTTAAACTCGTGATATCTTTCGAATGGAATGTCCGAATTGAATAATTCAAAAAGTTATACAAAGGGATTGAAGCAATCTTGAATATGAAGTAATTTATTTTGATAAGGAAAATACCAAGATACAAATAAAGAGCTTTCTCTACCGGCGGCATTTCAATTAAATTTTTAAAATAAAAGAACACTTATTGTGGCATAACTATAATAGTTAGACATATACTATCGCGACACTTTTTGTAAATAATGATGTGTTCTACAAAGTCGTAGTATATTATTTAATTCTCTCATCAAAATTTTTACAGCGCTCGCGATGAAATGAATATTTTAGGTAATTTTTTTACACCTTGGGTTACATTATTGGAGTTTTAGTAAGGATCCCAATTTTTTTTGAAAATATAATAAGATGTCACCCAGGGATAGTGTAGCTTCCCAACAGTGAAAGAATTTTTCAAATCGGTTCAGTAGCTTCGGAGCCTATTCAATGCTAACAGACAAACAAACAAACAATCAAATCTTTCCTCTTTATAATAATAGTTTAGATAAGTCCCAAATATTAAGATAAAATTAAACTATTGAATAGCCTTCATATTAAATCTTAAAAATTGGTTCCATAGCATAAGTTTGCTTGTTTGGGATTACGGCTCAGAAATAAATGAAATCCACCCGCAGAGCGCAGTTGATATTTACAATGCTCCTTCCAGTCTACTTTAATTCTTTTTATGAATGACGATGTTATCTTGCTTAGTGAATACGGTGAATAGGTACCAAGAATAATATATATTAACTAGCTGCCCGGCGCGACTTCGTTCGTGTGGTGCTACCCTACCCTGCGGTGCTACCTTACCCTACTCTATCTAAACCATCCAGGGCGTCACCCAATCGTATACAAAAAAATTCAACTGTACGTGTGTTTGTCACTGAACTCCTCCTAAACGGCTGGACCGATTTGAATGAATTTTTTGTATGCGTTTGGGTGGCACCCTGAATGGTTTAGATTCACAAATCGACCCGACAGACGGCGCTGCAGTCGGTATCTAGTTTATATCATTGACTGCAGCGCCATGTGCCGGGCTGATATACACACGTGCAGTAGAATTAGATATATAAGATTCTTGATGAATTCCAATTGAGATAATCAATTGTTTCTACGGCGACCTCTACGAGGTCTCCACGAGTACACCTGTTAAAAACGTAGAGAATAGCAAAGCAGCTCGTGCTCGGCTCTTTAGATATTTTATCTATTTGATTGAGATAATTATGATTTGCATGTTTCAACAAACAATACAATATTTAACTTTGTCTCAAAGTCAAAGCCATTTATTCAATTTAGGCCCCAGAAGACTTTAATCAGTGCCAGAAGGGCACTTATGATCTAATCGGTATGAGGTATTAATTAAATACAAACCATTAAAAGATCTTCATAAAATAAGAATAGCATATTTGGGCTATTTCTTTTGTTCCATGCCTCTTTTATATTTTCAAAGTATGGCGAGCGAGGAGCTGAAAAAAATATATTTTCAAATTATTAACTAGATTTTACATAAAAAAATTGTTTTTTAATGTTTTTATTGTGCTACATAACTTACCAATACCATTGACAAATAATTTCCAAAAGGATTTGAAATCACCAACATACTTTCTAACCGTAATCGAACAATTTAAATGATAGAATGATACAGCAACATCTCTCGGGTCCCGCGCTATGTAAACCATCTTTGCAGCTCAGAGTATATAAATACTTTTGCAGTATCCAATAATTGTTGCGGGAGGAGGGACAGCGGGATGTGAGTCTTTAGGAGACGTGGAGATGGCAACTTAGCCAGCTCCTCAATGCTTTGCCCAAGGCCCTCCAAGGCTTTCTCGTTTGCCTTGGTAACATTATTCTTTTTAATAATACTATTCTTCATTACTTTGGTTATACCCAAACAACTTCTGAAAGGAAGATTAAAAAAGTATATCATACATAGACAAGCAGCTTAACATAGACAACCTAATAGAGCGAGATCTCAGGGCCGCCAGACATTACTTATTTTCTGACGGACATAATGTATAGAATTGAGTAGTGTTAGTATGTTTTTCAAACGTATGGATACCGCTAACTTCGACGGCAAATTTTCATGTACCAGGCATCAAAGGTATGTTATGTACATTACGTACTTTTCTTAAATTCTGCGAACAAATTTTTATATATGATACTCAGGGAACTATTTCAATACTTTTTGCAAGCAGCCAGACCAATCGTAGCAGCCAAACATCCCCTAAACAGAATTTAAATGTCGCTGAAGTATTTGCGCGAAGGCATTATTATAATTTGTACGTAGTGTATTATTTAGTCAATGCAAATAAGACGATAATTGGCATTTTTTTTAAGATACTCAACACAAAAATAACTGGATGAAGTCATTGAGCGGGTGGATAGCGCACGTAATCTGGGTATCTTAATTAGGGAATGCAAACCGGTTAAACCGAAAATCGAAAAACCGGTTATTCGGTACGGTTTCGACCAACAAAAAAACCGGTTTCATAGAACACCAAAACCGGTTTTTCGATTTTTTTCGGTTTTTCTTTCAATGTTTGGAAAAACTAAAAAAGGAAGATTTGCCGCCGTTTTGTAAACTGAGTGCAATGCAGTGAGTATTTTTGTGATGAACTGAAGTGTGTTGATGTGTAGTTTGTTGAGCTGGTAAGAAAATAACGATTGTTTTTATGATAGATATAAAACATGTAAAACTTTTTCTTACAATACTTAGGCAGCAAACAAGCGTACGGCCCGCCTGATGATAACCAGTTACTCTAGCCTATGGATTCTTGCAACATAACGGTTATCACTCGCACGTTACCAACCCTCAACCTTTTTGAAGCGGGGAGCTCATTCCACAGCCTGAGCATCCACGATAGGAAGCTTCTTTGAAACCGCACAATATGAGAAAATGTTGGTTCCAATGTGTGAGGATGGACTCCCCATCGGTGACTACGATGGATCAAGGTAACTGGGCATCAGGTCAATCAATTCTTCAGAACACTGTTGGAAAAGCGGTTGAACACACATAAGAAGGCAGTCTCTCCTCAGACTAAGGGGCTTTAAAACACTTGTGCGCTCGGGATCATCGACAATTCTAACAGCACGTCGCTGAACTGAGTCTAAATACCCAAGCTGGTATCCAGGTGCCCACAGAAGACAGCATTACTTAATTTGGGCCAGAATTATATAGTTGCAGTCTTTGTCTCGATAAGAAGTACTGCTTCGCTCTATTAATCACACCGAGTTTTTTGGATCTTGTAGATGACTTTGGAACAGAACGTCGCTACAAATATTAACGTGAAGGATCCCAATGCTTTTCGTGATGTTGAGGGACATGTTCTAGAAATGAGGAGCCACAGCAAATGGACTTCTCTCAACGGTGAATGCGCAGGCTTGCGTGTGATTTAGTGGGGTTGAAATAGACTAGGTTTAGTCGACCCCAATCGGATTCACTAGTTTGTGTACTCTCGATTTAAGACAAGTCCTTCGCGCCTTTTCTCCAATATATAACGTGAGATATTTGCACGGTTCGTGTAATGAGCGTCCCATGTAATTTCATCTGCATAGCAATGAATGCTGGCAATAGAGAGTATATCATTAATATGCTGGAGGAACAGCGTTGGGGATAATTCAGAGCCTTTCGGACACGCCAGCATTAATGTCATGCTATCGGAGCAACTACTGTCAACGAAGGCTCTTATGTATCTGCCAGACAGCAAGCTGACTGATTGGTGTTATTTTTTACCCGTCTGTACGACAGCAAAAACTGGGTTTTTTTTTTATCTAATGAAAACATTCGTATAATAATAACCACGTTTTAGTGTACACGCAAATTGCTGTGCCGCTACAATATGCCATGTATATTACGTGTGAAATTAATATAATAACTTACGAAACATAATTTAATAAATGTTTAAATAATTACTTCTTTAATACTGATCAATTTTTTAACATAGTCATAATATCTCATAGCAATTAAAAATCAAACAAAAGTTATATGTTTTTATGATTTCATTCATTTAAAATAAAATCAAAAGCACAATCACAAGCAAAACACGAACCGTGTAGTCTATATAAACGAGTATCTGATCTACAGAGTTAAATAAACGATTATTTCCATAAATTTTATGAAAAAGAGATGGGTTGATTGTGTGAAAGATGATATTGGTAAGAAACGAGTGAATGTTGGTATAACGGATAGAAGAAGCGTACATATTGCGCCAATCCCAAATTATAGGGAACAGGACAGGCAGATGGTGATGGTGTTTTTGATGTTTCTTTTATACCACTTCATTAACTTTAACTGACAATAATTCCTCAGTTTGCGATTTTTAAATCTTAGGCACGGTTATTATCTATAATTCGAGCTATAGAAATAACGTGAAAAAAAACGAGCGAACATTAAAAAAAACCGGTTTAAAACCGGTTAACCGGTTTTTTCCTCTCATAACCGAAATGAAAACCGGTTTTCATTTTGCCACGGTTTTGCATTCCCTAATCTTAATGTACAGCAAACTCCAGTTCGAAAGTCATGTGTCAGAAGTCACTCATTCGAAACTACTTAAGTACTCACCTCCCTCCGCACTGCACTTTGTGAGTCATTGGTCTTATCTAGACTAAATTACTGCATTACTGTCTATGGACCCTGCTTACTTGGACGATCTCAGCTCCTGATACAGCGAGTTTAGAATGCTTGTGCTCATTGAATTATTACACACTTGTGCTAGATTTTGCTTTCCGATTCCACCTTGTGCTCATGAAACACCTTTTCTCAACAAGGCCAAATTACTTCAAATGGAAGCTAGGCAACACTTACATTTTTGCTCTTTACTTTTTGGGATAGTAAAGACGGGTAAGCCAGAGAATCTATTTGAGAAGCTTGCTTGGTTGTCTGCAAGAAACGCCGTTGCTACAGAGCGTCGTTGATATGACTGTCAATGCCTAAACATAGAACTGTAGCCTTCCGTGGTAGCTTTAGGTATAATGCGACTAAATGTTGGAAGAACCTCCCTCCACCAATTCGTAGTCTCCCATCTGAACACGCATTTAAAATTAAGCTAAAACAACATGTTCTTGAAAATCAGTTGTGGCACCATTATCTTCATTTCATTATTATTCATTGTTTATGAGCTTATGTAAAAGTAAATCTGTGCTAGATTATCATTCTATCTTATATCTTAGAACCTGAGCCAGATGATATTGTTTCTTTTTGTACCCTAATTTAGTAGTCGTACGTGTTTACCTCTTGTATTTTTCTTTCATCTTTCTTTGTTTTGTACCGGCTGAACTCATATTAAATTCATTTTATTATAACTAAATTGCTCACTATGTTTATCGCTGCACCCTCATTCAGCTTATGTTGACTACTATATACTCAGTGTTGACCGATTATTGTTGATATAGGAATATATCCTTATAATGGTTAATATGTACTAATTTATTAGTTCGATTAATTTAATTTTAAAAACAAAAAACACTTTCACTGATCTTTTTCCATTGATTTTCGTGACCCACACTCACGCGGCGACGACAGAATAACAACGTTGGGGGGTACCTCAACATTAGGCTGAGTCGGCCGCCTTTTCTTTCCGTTACATTCAATATTTATGTATACTTTATATTGCTGTTCTATTTTTAATCGACTTAAAAAAAAGGAGATTATGAATTCGACATGTATGTATGTAATATTATTGGAAATATATTCACATATGATAATCTATTAGGGCTTCCAAACAAATATACAAAATTTCATAGGTGTATGTATGTATGTTTGTCCACGCATATCTCCGAAGATATTAATCGGATTGTAACCATTCTTACTTCAACTCGGGGAACAGTTCGGTACGGTACCTAATTCAAATGTGAAGGAATCTGTCTATCTTAATTGTACCGCAAGGCGTGTCTAACAAAATATTATTTATTATATTGTATATACCTGATTAACTACGTTTGCTTTGTATAGGGGAGAAATCTCCCCTCCAAGAAGTTATGGGAAGCATAAAAATAGAATTGCTGAATGGGCAAAACTATGAAACTTGGAAAATTCAAGTTAAAGTTTTACTTGTCAAAAATCAGGTATGGAAATACGTAAACGGTACCATTAAAAAGCCAACATCTAATGAGGCAGCGGAGACCTGGTCAGATAAGGACGAAATGGTAAAGGCTGATCTTATCATGGCGATGAATCCAGGTGAGTTGAAACATACTCGTGGGTGCGTGTGACGTCGCACGAAATTTGGATGAAGTTAGAAAGCGTATATGCTTCTAAAGGTCCCGTGAGGAAGGCAAATTTACTTAAAAAATTGATTTTGAGCCCTATGAAAGAGACTGATGATGTGAAAAGACATCTTGGAGATTTCTTTGAAGCGTCAAATATTCTAAGCGATATGGGTGGTACGATACACGAGGACATGCTGTCAATTTTGCTACTACATAGCCTTCCGGAAAACTAAGAGAAATTTAGATGCGCAATGGAAAGCAGAGATGAGTTACCGAATATAGACTCAAGATTAAAATATTAGAAAAAGGTAATATTTTGAAATCAGATGAAACTACGAAAGTAGAAGGAGCAATGTATGCGAAACATCAAAGACCAAAAAGGAACCAACAAACCAACTCAGGTTCAAAAGGCATGACCGAACAAAATTTACAAATGCTTCAAATGTCATGAACTAGGACATAAAGCTTCAGAATGCAGAACGAAGCGTGACAATTATGAATCCAGATGTGCAACAAAAATAAAGAACGAAGCGGACAGTAATTTTGATATTCTTTTTAATTGTAATTCTAATTTTACAAATATTTGTGAGTATATTGGATTCTCGATAGTGGCTCTACATCACATTTATGTAATGATAGAGAAAAATTTAATAATAATTTCTATGCTTTTTAGGATAAGCTGAATCTAGCGTCAAATCTGTCGACTGATGTGAAAGGCAAGGGTGATGTAAGGCTGTCAGCATCAGGCAAAAGGCGAATAACTTTTGGAAATACTTTGTATGTACCAGATCTTCGTAGTAATTTGTTATCTGTGGCCAAAATTACTGATAATGGGTATGAAGTAAATTTTACTAAAGATAAAGGCTATATAAATGATGAGGTAGGTAAAACCGTGATGACAGCTGAACGTATTGGGAATCTTTATCATGTTAGGGACTTGAGTGAACAAGTTAACATAGCTTTCAATTCAGTTGATATCCATACGTGGCATGAACGTATGGGACATTTAAATGGTAGAGATCTCTCAAAATTACTAAACCATTGTGGTCATATCATAAAAGAGATAGATTTACGTGTTTTAGATAATTGCGATATATGTTCTAGGGGGAAAATGAGTTCATTACCATTTTCAAGGTCGAACGGTCCGTGTAATGAAATATTAAGAATTGTACATTCAGATGTAGTAGGTCTGATGAAAACAGCATCAATGGGTGGTGCGAAATATTTTGTTACTTTTATTGACGACAGTTCTCGATGGTGTGAAGTTTATTTATTAGGGAAGAAAAGTGCAGTGTTCAGCGCATTTAAGGCGTATAAAAATTTCGCAGAAATGTTTACTGGGAAGAAAATTAAATTTCTTCAGAGTGACAAGGGTGGCGAATATTGTAACTATGAATTCGATGAATTCCTAAAGAGTAAAGGTATTCAAAGAAGACTGACTATTTCTCATACACCTCAAATGAATGGCGTTAGTGAACGTATGAACAGAAATTTGCAGGAAATGGCAAGATGCACGTTATTGTCCTCTGGTCTATCTGTAGGCTTCTGGGCGGACGCTGTTGTAACCGCATGCTAAGTGCGCAACCGATGTCCAACTAGCAGCTTAAAAGGTGATATTCCGTTCGAGAAATGGACTAGAAATATTGTATACCTTAATAATATGGTTAGCTTTGGAACTAATAGATAAGAGACCAGGAAAGGATAAATTTGATGCACTGCCAAAGAAGGAATATTCGTAGGATACCCTTTTTTTTAAAAAAACTTTGTACGTGGAAATCCTCATGGATACCCGGGCACTCCGGGGGGAGCGGCCGGGTTAAAAAAAAATACGCGTCGACTTGTACTAAACCTCCTTCGTTTTTTCATCGGTTAAAAATGTCAATACACGGTGACTTTTAAATCATTTTAACGCTAGAACAAATGTTGTTCAGACCATGGTCTACTAACATTCTATAACATAAAATGAAAAATATTACGTCATTGGTTTTTGAAAAAATACAAAATAAAGTTAAAAAAAGTCGGGATTTTCGTTACTCCTTGCAACCCAGACACCGAGCTTGCACTTCAAAGTAGTTGTGGCACGGCGGCACGCCAGTTTTGAAGCAGGTGTGGAAATCCGCAGCTTCCTGGCTTTTTGAATTTTTTCTGATTTGTGGTTTTTTCAAAAACCAAAGACGGTTTTTTTTCATTTGATGTTATAGAATGTTAGTAGACCATGGTCTGAACAACGTTTGTTGTAGCGTTAAAACGTTGTAAAAGTCACCGTGTATAATAGCGACATTTTAATTGCGTTTAGGCCATGCGTTTAGGGGATGTTTGGCTGCTACGATTGGTCTGACTGCTTGCAAAAAGTATTGAAATAGTTCCCTGAGCATCATATATAAAAATCAGCTTACAGTATTTAAGAAAAGTACCTAGGGAATGTACATAACATAAAATACCTTTCATCCCTGGTATCTGTAAGTTGGTCGACGGGACAAGTTAGCAGGTATGCGTACGTTTGAAGTACGTACTAAAACGACTCAATTCTGTAGATTTTGTCCTTCAGAAAATAAGAAAGGCTGGCGGCACTGGGATCTCCGATTATAAGTTCGTTTACTTACTCTAGTATTGGAACACGTTCAAAAAGATTAGTCGCTTCAGATGCTGCGTAGTTTAAATCGTTTGTCAACAACCAAACCAGCTGCTGCAGCCACGTAGTTCCTGAATACAATCATTTTATTTATTACTAGCTGTCCCCCGCGTTACGCGGTTTTTACCGCATTTCATCCCTTATTTAACTCCCTTAGGGGTTGAATTTCGAAAAATCCTTCCTTATTCCTTGTCTACATTATAAAGGGAACCCCTGTGCAAAATTTCAGCTTTCTAGGTCCAAGGATTTGGCCTGGGCGTTGATAAGTCAGTCAATCAGTCAGTCAGTCAGGACTTGTCTTTTTATTTATATAGATTTTAAAAAGTTGGTGTTGCCGATAATGACGATTTGTGAGAAAAATTACGGGGATGGACTCCTCGTCGATGGTGTGAGTAGTAATAGTGCAAGGTAGGCGTGGGCATCAGCTTAAACAATTCTACAGTACACTGTCCGTTGTACAAGCGGTAGAACACACATAAGGAGGCAAAGTCTCTCCTCAGACCGAGGGGCTCTAAACCGCTTGTGAGCTCGGGATCGTCGACTATTCTGATGGCACGTCGTTGAACCGATTCTAGAGGATCAAGCTGGTATTCAGGTGCTTCCGACCATAGATGACAGCAGTACTCCATATAAGGTTGGACTTGCGACTTGTAAAGCCCCGATGTGATATACTGCCTCGTTCTGTGAAGCACTGCGAGCTTTTTGGATGCCAGCTTAACCTTGTCTTCTCAGTGACTTCGGAACAAAACTTCGCTAGAAATGTCGACGCCAAGGATCCCGATACCTTTACTGTTGTTCAGTGACGTGTTCTGGAATTGTGGAGCCGCAGGCTTGAGTCTTAGTGGGGTTGAAATGGACTAGGTTTATACTGCCCCAATCGGAGACACTAGTTAGTGTACTCTCGATTTCAGAGAAAAGCCGTTCGCGGCTTTCCTCCACCTCGAAACGAGGGATATTAGCACGACCCATGTAATGAGCATCCCCTGTACTGTCGTCTGCATAATAATAAATGCCGTCAATATCATTGATATGCAGAAGGAACAATGTTGGGGACAGCACAGAGCCTTGTGGGACGTCAGCATTGATATCCATGCTGTCGGAGCAGCTACCGCCAACGACGGCTCTTATGCATCTGCTGGACAGAAAGCTGGCAATCCATTTGCATAATCCCTCGGGAAGCCCGTATGCTGGTAACTTTGTTAGAAAACCCGGTGCCAGAACCGACCGAACGCCTTCGTCACATCTAGGCTCATTGCCAATGCCTGACCTTGATTCTCGATGGCGATCTCCGGCATCTAAATTAAACGTGATTTGGTAAAATTATAACTCTCGTCTAAACAGTTTTACAAAATAACCACTTTATTCCTAGAAGTCTAATAAATCTACTTTAGACTGAAATGTCTTTTTGGAGATCGAAGGTTTCGGCTGAAATTTCTGAGTGTTAGCTGCTTTCAGTGTAATATCAGACAAAATCTTCACTTTTTTCTTCTGCAATGTTGCTGACAATGATGTTGCCAACAATGACGAATTCTAGAAAGTTCCACACCTAGAAAAATTTATGGTAAGTAGCAAAAGAAAAATGCGGTAAGCGGCACTAGTTTTACGAATACTTCCTCATGAACACATAAAAAAGCTTTACCATGCATAAATAAATTGAGATGCAGTTACAAAAGCAATGACGATCGAGATGAAAAAATATGGAGAATCAAATTCAACTACTTACTACTCCTAATACGTGGCGTCCATCCCTTTCGAAGAGTACTGGCTGACTGGGGAGCGGGACGAAGCCTCGCTTAAACGTCAAATGACACTTCGAGCGCGTTTCGTTTTACCAAAATTTTATAAACCGCTACTGTTGCCGATAATGATGAAATTTTTTTGAACATTGGTTGACAGTGATTTAGATTAACTTCCAATTAAGTAATATATATATATATATATATACATATTTTAATGAAATACATAGTTTATTGTTCTGTATATAATATGTATGTTCACAACCCAACAAATTCTTGATAAAAATTAAATTATACTATGTATACCGATAAACATGGCAATGGGACATACCAAAAAATGCTATTTTTTATAGTATATTTTTGATATACATTATTTCCTGTGATTAATGCTCAAAACGAGCACGATTGCTACTTCTTTATTTATTTATAAAGTAGAATCAAGATGTTTCGTTCCAAAATTCTTTAACATTGAAAAGTATTATGCTAAGACATCAATTGTGGGTCTCTGAAATATTTGCCCATCTATGAGTGAAATCATTTTTCGAATCCGACTGGAAGTTACAGAGATTAGTGCGTTTAAACTATGGTTTAAACAAACAAATAATAAAACCGAAAAACCGTAACTTTTTTATCTCTACAGTTCTACATAGTATAAGAAAAGTCGCTATCCGCGTGTGTATGTCTGTTTATCCGCTATCTCAAACCACGCAACATGTTTTGATGTGGTTTTCACAATTAGTAAGATAATTTTTAAAGGAAGGTTTTTATGATGCTCAGCTTAGGTTTCGGTCGAAGCTGTCTACAGAAACAGCAATATTAAGCTTGAAACACACTGTCAAGTGTGACATTTTGGATCATGAAACATCACCTTGGACATGTGGAGTCATTATAGCGCCATTATGACGCTATTGTATTAGTAGACTACCAAAACTGTAAAATGTCACAATTTTGACACCACTGAAACTTCATTGGAACACAATTGTAATAGTAGACTTGGGCCCCTGATCGAAGCCTTCGACATCCTACCTGAGATTATCCACCCTGGGCGAAGCTGGAAAGGTCCGGGTTACCAAAACCGGGTATGAATTAATTCACGCCCTTGCTTCCACCAGCCCGCATACCGCAGTAGTGGAGTGCGTAGAATTTTTTCTACGCACTACAAACTGCGTGGCATTTACCATTATAGGTATTTGTTAACATTTTCGCCGTGTGGTTGATTATATTATGTACCTAGTATTTATATACTCTGAGATATTATCAAAAATCGACTTCAAAAACACAAGTCTGTTCTTTTCCTTGAAAGTGTGTTGAAAAACGTCGAATGAAGCGCGTGTGCAATAATCATTACCCACATAGCACACTTGTATCACAAAGTAATATTATTTTATATTTTCTATAGTATTATATACTATATATTTATTATATATATAGTATTATATTATATATGTAGTATAGTATTGCTTGAATGTCTGTACAGCTTTTTATCTTTGCTTTGCCCATTAAAGCTACTAATCAAATTAGAAACCAATCTTTAAAATAAATAACTTCGAAGTCGGGACGACCTGCATCACCAAAGCATAGTTTTACCATAAGGCATATAATACTGTGACCAAAGTATCACCTAATTACAACTAATACGAGCAAAACTTTAAAGTTGCCACTGTCAGCAGCGACTGGTCACGACTTACTGCTCATATTCAAAGGCAAGACTAACTTTGAAGTTATAATATGTTGACCTGCTGGTAAGAAAAATAGTTAAAAAGTAATTTTAAGTATATCGTCGCATTTTGATATCTACAAAAATGATCATCAAATTGACCTTAAAGTCGTTGCAAATACCAAGTACCTACACTTAGAAGTATTTGTGAGTTGTCGGTCAACATTTAACGTAAGTTCTTCATAGTGTTTCGACTTATTTTCAACCATGAAGTTACTTTGTGGTGGTTTGGTTAAGTAAAATTTACGCTATAATTCACGTTTATTTTGCTCTGATGGTCAAAAATAAGATACTTGGTCAAAATGTACAGTAAGTCAAAAGGTGTATGTGTGACGTAATGTTTACATAAATAGATAATGTAGTCAGAAGCATGGATATTCACAAATGGGAATGAAGAACTATGTCTATGATATTTAGAACGTTTGTTTTTAAAAAGTATATGTACTCTTATCACTGCTAACAAAAAACGACGGGTTGCAATCCGGGAGTGCCGACAGAAGTGAAAACTTGAATATTATCGTTGTGCATTTTTGAAACTAGACAATTTTCACATAGTGTTTTTATACAAGGGAAAGCTAGTTCAAGATACATGTACATATAATACTTTTGAATAAGATTTTTTTAATAACTTAAAATGGGAACAAAAATGGTTACCTTCCGGCTAGCTAGAGAATATTATAAGAATTTGAACATAACCCCAGTATAAATACAGTCTAACTTGCAACTACTCTCCCTCCGTCTTACGAATTTTCGATCAGGGTCATGTGACATCTGACGCGAGTTTAACATTTTTTACCCATCCTAAAAAGTGCACAACGCCGTTAAAGAAGTTTTCACTTCAAAAATTGTATTTAGAAGAAGTGAATAAACGATGAAGTAAAATTCGTGTATTACATTAGTGTAATCACATTGTGGCGACCGTGACAGGACAAGCAGTTCAAAGCAAAAATGACACAACGAGAGTTGACGTTAACTCTGAAGGTGATGAAGAACAGCTTCCTCGGACGGTAGGACACAGCCATGTATTTAATAATTATATGTCGTCAGAGCAGAGGTTAGACTCCGTAACACAAGAAATTATATGTTGTGGAACCTTTGATTCTTATCATAATATTACAAATGAATATATCAATTGAGATTAATTGAATTTGCTAGATTCACTACTGGAAAGTTATTTTTGCAGTAGTGAAAATCTTGCCGATACGCACTCTCTCCAGTGATGTCAGTCCCCGTGAAAACATGTTTTTTTTTTTTTACTGTGTATAGGCCTGTGTTTGACCACAATCTCACCATGGTAAGTGATGATATGGCCGATGGTGGTAAGCACACAAAGCCTAGAAGGAACTGGCTCTCAAGTGCAGCTGTCGGAACACACCGGTAGGTGCTTGGCGACAGATTTTCAACTTGAGGGTGGTAGCCAGCCAGATGGGTAATACAAAGTACCCTACCACCGTGCTATGGTTTCCTCACGATGTTTTCCTTCACCGAAAGCTCAAGCTCATTGTAGGATTCGAACCCGGGACCTTCGTCTCGGTATCCGACGTCACTACCACTGAGCTATCATCGCCTTTAAAAATGTTCCGTGTCACAGATCGCATTTAAGAAAAATTACTTAAAAGGTTTGCTGGGAATCAGCTTCTCACCTGATCTTGGAAAGCCAGAAACAAATATGTCCGTAGGCCTTATAAACATATTGTAGATGTCCGGGCCTGCCTCCTTATAACTCTGGGGTAAAATATACCTTTTTGGACCGACACGAACGAAATGTTTAGTTGCTCCTGAAAAAGTTATTAGGAATCGAATTAGTCGAAAAGATTTATTTACAAGGAAGATTATCTCTAGATATTTCTTTAGCCTCTTATAAAAATATATTTTTTACCAGAAAAATATTTTCGCAGTTCTTCAGACTGTTCAAAATCTATTATTTCATATGGAAAAATATTTTTGATTTCATTTTGTTTGTCCATTTTGTTGACACTTCGTTTTGTTATAGGTATGCCAATGTCGATTTTAAACGTGGTAAATAATATTTAAATGGATCTTGTATTGTCTTGTCTGAAGAAAATTAAATACTGCACATTTTATAGATATTATTTTTTTATTATATATGTAGGATCCGATAATCGTATTTTATGTATTTAGGGCCTTACTTATAAAACGCTATTTATTTAAATACTGATTAGATATAAGTAAGTAGGACTTGTGGCTTGCGTGTGGTAGAAAGTGCTGATCATCATCATTTAGAAAGATTAGTCTACCAAGATTAGATTATTATATCAAGACCGATGTAGGTACTAAAGGGGCAAAGATTTAAATAGGGCATCGTGCCTCTACCCAGATGGATAGTCTGGTTTACCAAAGTATGAAATTTATATCACTCCGCTTTGGGGGCTTCTGAGCAAACTGCTCTCAGTTCGTATTGCACACTCCGTTGTAATTATGCTCCCGCGGTCTTTATTAAAAATTACGTTTTATGTAAACAAATCATGTCAAATAATCTTAAAATAAACTACATTGCATCGGCAAGTGTTGAAATGAAATGAAATGAAATGAAATGAAATTAATTTATTTGCGAGAATAAGGGTAATACTAATACAAAATAGCGGTGTTAAAAATTAAAGAGTTCCAAACTTACTCTACCGATCTGTGCGGTGTGCAAATATTAAAATTGAATATAAATGTCGTTAAGGCGCAGAATACTCTCGAGCAGATTTCAGTTTTCACCCTTCCGCCACATTTTCACATAATATAGGTCTTTACCCAATGATATTATACTACTTTACCTATGAAATTGCCGTTTTGTATGAAAAAATTTAAACGAATTTTTTTCATGTATTTTTTATTTGTATTAATCGAAGTAATCACCCATGCAATCAATGCATATTTGCCAACGCAGTGGCAGTTTATTGATGCCCTTCTTAAAGAAATCAGCTGGACGGGAGGCAACAAATTCTTCAAAGGCATTTTGTACTGCCTCTCGGGTATTGAATTTTTTCCCGCCAAGAAGTTATCCAAATTCTGGAAAAAGTACTAGTCTATAGGCGCAAGGTCTGGTGAGTAGGGCGGATGACGGAGAACTTCCAACCCCAGTTCTTGCAACTTGGAGACCGTCTACTGTGCAGTATAAGGTCGCGCGTTATCGTGCAGGAGCAGCGGAGACGAGCGATTGACCAATGCTGGTTGGAGATGTGCCAGCTTCTCCATCATTGTGTTCAGTTCTTCACAGTACACATCTGCAGTAATGCTCACCCCGTTTGGTAAGAAGCTGTGATAAATCACACCGGCGCTAGACCACCAAACAGTGACCATTACTTTTCTAGGGGTAAGTTTTCGTTTAGGGCATTGTTTAGGTGCTGAACCAGGATCCAACCAACTTGCTGAGCGCTTGCGGTTATCAAACATAATCCATTTTTCATCGCAGGTAACAATGCGTTTCAAAATTCCTTCATTTGTGTGCCTGTTGACCAGTGCAAACACGTTTCGACGCGTACTTCGCGCTGGCGATCATTGAGTTCGTGGGGCACCCATTTGTCAAGCTTTTTTACATTGCTAATTTGACGCAAATAGACCAATATTGTTTTGACGCTAACGTCGAAAGCTGCTGCTAATTCAGCCGTCGATTGTGTATCATCAGCTTCCACAATCGCCTTTAATTCGTCATTGTCGACCAAAGTCTTCGGACGACCGCGAGGTTCATTTTTCAGGTCGAAATTCCCAGAACGGAAGCGAGCAAACCAATAACAGGTGGTGCGTTGGTTTGTAGTGTTAGCTCCGTAAACGTCGTTGATGTTACGTGCCGCTTGTGCCGCGTTGCTGCCACGACGGTACTCATATTCCATAATTACTCGAATTTTTAACGTATCCATGATGACGAAAAAGATTGAAATGCGATGAAAATGTAACACTAATCAATAAACAAATGACTACTTTTGGAAAAAGAATTCCATGTTTTTAAAATAAAATTAATTTGAAATTAGAATTCTTAGCCCAACAAAAATTATTTTGATTTGAAATGGCCAGTACTGCAGAACGGCAATTTCATAGGTAAAGACCTATTATTAACGGAAATTACCGGAACTAAGCAAACAAAAAATACTAGCTCCCTCTATTTAGAAGTGCGTCATTGCAAACAAACAATTAAAAATGACACACCGCCATCTAAACATTTCCGCGAGAAGGACGCTGTTTGAATTGGACACAGTAAAAATGTAAACAGTAGACAAACTGCAGACAAACATTTACCAAATATAATTTTTCAAATACCTTAAAAAAACTTTTGACGGGCCTGTTGGCGTAGTTGGTTAAGAGGACTCAATTCGTCATACTTTTCATACAAAACCTCTGTACTTATTATGGCGTTGTTAAACATGTTTCGTTAGATGTTTTGAACAAATTAGTATCTTGTGCACTATATCTAGCCGTGTATCTAGGCGTAATTTAAAAAAAGTGTGAAACAAATTCAGACAAAGCCTCCGAAAAACAGCGTTTTTACCTGAACTTTGGTTAGGTTAAGTTTTTAACAGAACCGACTGGTAAAGACTGTTGTGATACTACAACCATTGTACTTGACGACAATATAGCGTCCTTTCTTATTTCATGGTCTCACAAGCATAATGTTACCCACTCTGCTCTAGATGATTTATTGCAAAAATTACAATCGCGTTATCCAAGTTTGCCAAAAGATTCGCGAACCCTTTTACATACACCAAAGAGTATTAACGTCGTGGAATGTGCTGGAGGCTCATATATATATTTTGGACTTGAAGCACAAATAATAGAAAGAGCATTAGTTGGTATAACTTCAAAATCTTATCCATTAATGTTTAGAAAAATATTGGAAATTGACCATGATTCATTTATATCTATAACTTGTAATGTCGATGGCTTGCCAGTGCACTCTAGCACTAATAATGCATTTTGGCCACTCTTATGCATTTTAGACCAAAGTGTTGATAAGGAACCATTTATTGTCGGGCTATATTATGGCGAATCTAAACCAAAAAGTGCTAATGACTATTTACGACCCTTTATTAACGAATGTCTTCATTTAGAGCAAAATGGTTTACTGATAAATGGAAAAAAAATGTCCTTTCATGTAAGCTGTATAATAGCTGATGCGCCGGCAAGAGCATTCATAAAATCTGTAAAATCTCACAATTCCCTTTATGCTTGTGAAAAATGTGATCAGGAAGGCACGTACATTGGTAGAACTGTATGGTATTATACATCTGATTTTAATCTTAGAACTGACATTGGATTCAATAACCAAGAGTATGAAGATCATCAAGTATCCAGGAGCATACTCTCAGAACTAAACTTAGGATTAGTGACGCAAGTCCCTTTAGACTTCATGCACTTAGTATGTCTCGGTGTTATGAAAAAGTTGATTCGATGTTGGGTCGAAAGTGGACCAAAAAAATGTAAATTAAATGTTCAGAAAATTGAAAATATATCAAGACGATTGTCAGAAATCAGTCGTTATAATTATCCTGTTGAGTTTTCTAGGCGGCCCAGACCATTGAAGTTATTTAAATTTTGGAAAGCAACTGAATTTAGAGCCTTTATTCTGTATTTGGGGCCTATCGTTTTAGCTAATGTGCTGTCAGATGGTTTATATAAACACTTTTTATTATTACATTGTGCTATATACATATTATGCAGTGATTTATGTATGCTAACAATTTGCTTCATTGTTTTGTGCAAAATGTTCCAAGGTTTTATGGCAACGAATGTCTCGTGTATAACGTACATAATCTTCTACATTTGGCAGGGGAAGCGAGTAATTTTGGAAAGTTAGATTCTTTCTCAGCATTTTGCTTTTGAAAATTTTATGTCAAAAATAAAGAAACTTGTTCGTTCGCATAATTTGCCATTGGAACAAGTTGCCAAGAGATTAGGTGAAAAAGAAAAGAAAACTGGTCATCAGGTATCTAAGAAATCAGTGACTGTAAGACAGATTAATGGTGTCATTAAGAAAATTCCTTTTATTAAAAATTGTACTTTAAGTACAAGCATAAGTGATTCGTGCTTTGTTACTGTCAACGATGATATAGTTGTTGTTAATTCAATTGAAAGTGATGAATCTAATTCTTATACATTGAAATGTGATTATTTTTTGAATAAAGATTTTTTTTATAATGAACCCATTAAAAGTTCTGAAATGGGCATATACAAGGTCAGTTGTAAGCAAACAAAGAACGTATGTCTATCTGATTTACGGAAAAAATGGGTACTCTTGCCCAACTATAGTGATAAGGACAATAGTTCATTTATTTGTATACCATTTGTGAGCATGACATTGCACCATTAAGGCATAACTAGCCACAATCATGGATTTTGTAAAACATAGCTTAGTTCCTGTGATAAATGTAAAAAAGCTATATTTTACAAGGTATAATAGCTGGATCTCTCTAGTGGCTGATACACGTTCCGAGCCACTTTCCTGGGGTTGAGCGATGCAACGCGTGCGTTTGGATTTGGATCGTGCCGCGAGCGCATGCGCGTGCGCGTGGACCGCGGCGCGGCAGTCGGTGTGCCAATTCGAGCACACGCCTCGACTCGCCCGCGCCCCGCACCCCATCCGCGGAACGTGACGCGGCGCGCGGACCGGTGTCGGCCCGGCTATTTACATGTTTTTTGTAAATTCATCATTTTTACTTTTAATTGATAGAAAATATGTGAAATCGCTAAACGCTTGGTGCGACAAAATTAATAACATCAAAAAGTTAATTCATATAATATATTATAATTGATTATTTTAAAATTGGTAGCGCTAGTACCTAGCATATGGCCTTAAAGGTTTGTGACAATCGATAACTGTAATAAGAGGATTTGTATAAATATATATTTGTTGAATATAATGTATTCAAATATTATTATTACATCGATTTATATTTTTTGATCTTGTATTTTTTTTAAACAGAATAGTTTGTGTAGAATGAAAAAGAATCAACGCGGACGAATAGGGACGATCTATTACTACTCAGTACAAAATAAATTAATAATGGAAAAATATGTTTTAGTTCTGACTTTCGCCTCGTCGGTTCTTTTTTTAACACTGGTTCTATGAGAATTACCTGTTGGTAGGACTTTTTATGGTTTTTATTTTTCCGTAGTTAGGAGGTATAAATATTCAGATAAATACTTCGCATAGATCGGGTCACCCACAATTTGCCTCGCATACGGCCAACAAAGAAATGCCAACTACTGACGGGAACATTCCTGTTCATTTTGTACGAGAAACATGTTTAACATGAAATTTTCCTATAACATGAGGCAAACAGTGAGCTTACTGATGTTTGTACAAGGAACATTCCTACTCATAGTATAGGAAAATTTCATGTTAAACATGTTCCTCGTACAAAATGAACAGGAATGTTCCCGTCAGTAGATGGCATTTCTTTGTTGGCCCTATGCGAGGCAAATTGTGGGTGACCCTACGTGGAAAACGCACCGTAGGCCCTATGCGAGAGCAAATTGTAGGTAGCCCTAAGTGGTAAAAGCACTGTAGGCCCTATGCGAGGCTAATATTGGGAGGCCCTACATAACAAATTCTCTGTTGGCCCTATGCGAGACTAATATTGGGAGGCCCTACATAACAAATGCTCTGTTGGCCCTATGCGAGACTAATATTGAGAGGCCTTACATAACAAATGCTCTGTTGGCCCTATGCGAGACTAATATTGGGAGGTCCTACATAACAAATGCTCTGTTGGCCCTATGCGAGTTAAATAGTGGGTAGCCCTACATCTCAAATACACCATAGGCCCCTACGTGTTTCATAACGGTGGCCTTACGTTGCAAATATACTATAGGGCCAATGTAGGCTTATGGGTTGGGCCAGCGTTGGCTACGATCGTTGGGATGCTTGCTGGCCAGGCGGCCATTTCTAACAGTTGGCCAACCAATGAGGTTGTAAATGCTACATTGGTCCAACCAAATAACCACAATAAATGCTACTAGAGCAAAGGGAGTTTTGAATAGTACTTTACGACCCGATCTAGTGGTTTATCCAGGTTTCGCGGGAGCTGGAGTAGAAGTAGGGGTAGAAACTGGAAGTGTGGGAGCAGGGTTATCGGACAAAGGAGTGGATGTAGAACTTGGAGTAGGGACCATATCTGGAGCCTGAGGAAGTGCTGAATCAGTAATAAATGCCGGCTTAACTCGGTCAATATTCACCTGTACGTCCTTAATGCCGATAATGATTGTGATATTTTTGTCTCTCCTAGAAACGACCTTATAGGGTCCCCTATAAGGTGGTTTCAGGGAGGGCCTTACAGTGTCGTCACGCAGGAAAACATGTGTTGCTGTTGCCAGGTCTTTATGTATGAAATGAGGCCTCCTTCCATGACGTGACATGGGCGTAGGCTGTAGTTGAGACATGCAACGTCTCAACTGAGAAACGAAATCTGTCGCATCTGTGTTGGAGTTAGAAGGTGAAATAAACTCACCGGGCAGACATAGAGGTTCCCCGTATACTACCTCGGCTGGCGAGGATTGTAATTCTTCTTTAAGGGAGGCACGCATACCAAGAAGAACCACCGGCAAAGCTTTGTACCACGTCTCTTGGTGACACATAAGGGCTGTTTTCAGTTGGCGGTGCATGCTCTTGTTAGATATTTGGTTAAATCTGAGTTAAATAAGTACTTTCAAATTTATTATTTGCAATGGCAACACTATTGAAATAAGTTCTTGATAAATTTATTATTTGTAATGGCAACACTATTGAACTAAAGATTATTGTTTATTATTTAAAGTTCCGGTCAATCATTAAATTGAACTTCCGGTTAACTTAATGTTATTCTAAAATTATAATGTAGATAACAATTAGATTGAAATAATTACAAAGTCATGAAATTAGTACTATGATAATTTAATTGTTGATAAACATTTTATTGTGAAGTAAGGAGATTTGAATAGACTTCCGATTAATATTTTATAATGAACAATGTAATAGCTTTGCTGAATCATATTATTAATCATACCTAAATTCGATAGTAATTATTCCAATAATTAACAACGAATGTTATAATTTTTATGATAATGGTTTACTAAAGTTGTTATTATTAAGATTAGTGACATTTACTGATAAAATGTATCCGGTCATGATTTATTGAGACTTCCGTCTGTATTTATTTTATTACTATGCTTCCGTCCCTGTGATTGGTCGAGATTTTTAGTTGTTGAATAAAGTATTATAAAATAGGTGGGAAGGTCTGGGCTCAGCTCAGTCTTTTTGTATTTTGGAAGTGATTGCTTGTTATAATTGTGATAGTGCCCGTCGATATAAAGATAATATTTGATATTCTAATGTTTAGATTGATAATTTTATAATATATGTAGTGGCCATACATAAGACCTTTATATTGAGTTTCTTACCGGTATCTTCTCAATATGGTCGGCCATCCGAACCGGAAGTAGATTTGAGAGTAAATTCATACTTGTGGCCATAGATATGATGTTTGAATAAATATATTCTAAAGTTTGGCCTAAATGATTATTTATTATTCTGACCCTTTAGTACTCTGATATAGTTAAGTATACCTGATTTTGATTAATTCTATATAATTCGATTAGAATAACTATCCTAACGCTTGAATTACGTAATCTGGTACTTATTGTCTATTATCTGAATTGATCAATTTATTGACAATTATATTAGAATTATAAATGAGTAAAATCAATTTAAATATTAAAGTTCTAATTAGAAACCTAAAGGTGAATAAATGAAATACCTACATTGAAGTGTGGTCTTATAATTTATTTATTAATACCTACCCTACTTTAATTCCGATGTTTCTACATTCTATAAGGTTGAACTTTAAGTAAATAGTAAGTATATAAATAGCTTAGCCTACTTGGCAACTCAGGATTCAAATTTAGTACATTCATATATTGAGATGATATATTAATTTATTCATTTTTGGTAGTAAATAGGTGGTATAATCTTTCTAAATGAGATGATCAGCACTTTCTCAATGATAATGATCAGCCCTTGCTAACACATTCATCAGATAATTTATTATTTTATTATTTATTTAGCTAGTTACATGTGTATAAATTCAATTTATCGATAAAAATATCGACTTTATCAAGCAAATCAAATATGTCAAAGGGGATAGAACCTTTGTGGCATAGCTAGCCGCCGCCATTTTAGTTTTTTTTCAATGTCGCGGCGCACGATGTAACTGGTATAGAAAATAGAAATAGAAAATATTTATTTTCGGTAACTTATCATCTACAATAATAATATAGTTCATTGGGGTCTCCTTTTAAGTATAATAAATACCTGTGCTAGGAGGCCCCGTTCTTCCATATCTAGTACAATTTAATATAGTAGTATAAGGTTAACAATTTTAAATTAAGTTCCGAGTTTAATAACGAAATTATGAAAAGAAAATAAAATATATAAAACTTATATGATTAAAAACATAACATATATTTTGTGTTTGTGTATATGTGTGTGTGTATGTTTTGTTTCTCTATGCGTGTCTCTTAATGTGTGGGGGTGTATGTGTGGGTGTGTGTGTGTGTGTGTGTGTGTGTGCGTGTGTGTGTGTGTGTGTGTGTGTGTGCATTGCTACCCTGTAGCCCTACGTTAATAAACTTGGGATCAGTTGCCCAACAGCCAGGAGGCCATCAGGCAGCTACTACTCATGTGTTTTTCTACGTTACTGATTGCAAGAGAGCCTCAGTCTCATCATAGCTTTTATTTTTTAACCAGACTGTTATAGCTTTTTTACAGTCGTAATATGTCATGGGATAAATATTCAATTGCTTGTTAATTTGATTGTAGATATAAGCTGATTGTCTCACGTATTGTCTTTTAGCGTAGGTTGTGTTTACAGAGACCATCGGGGCGACACAATAGTTTCTTCTTTTGTTTAATATACTGGGGTCATAGGAAAGGGTTCTGTGAAGTTTTAAGGCAGTATTTAAAATATATAATTTTCTTACTGTAAGAAGATCACATAGTGAGTAAAGATTTTCCGTAGAGAATCTATACGGTCTGAAATACATCACCTTTAGCAGAGATCTCTGAGCTCTTTCAAGTTCAAGTAATTTGATTTTGGTGGTCCCACCCCATACCGGTATACAATATCCTAAAACTGACTGGACCAATGCGACATATATTTGGTTTAAGACAGCCTTAGAAGTAACATGTCTTATCGTCATGTAGGCATATCGACGTGTCTCGTAAAAGCCACATTTAGGGAGTTTGCAGATCAAAGACAACGAACACACTGGCTGTCTAATGCCGGTCTACAACACTCCAAGAAATTCCTAGGCCCTAATTTCAAGGCCCGGGAAAGCATTTGGAATATGAGCAGGGGGCAAATCCGCTACCTGCTTGGGGCCTTTACTGGGCACTTTGGAACCAACGACATGCTCATGAAGATGGGTCTAACCGCGACACCCATGTGCAGGTTGTGTGGGGAACATACGGAACGCATGGAGCACCTTCTGTGCACATGCGATGCACTGGCTGGTAAGCGAATGAGTCTCCTAGGGATCGGATATCCAAAACCAGAAGACTATAGGCTCATATCTCCTAGCCTCGTTGTAAAACTCATGAAAAGAGTTTTCAACGAGACTGGGGATGAGTAAGTTATCTAGGGGACCACAATAGATCCCAATGGGTCGAAGTGTCCGAGCTATTTCTCGGCCCCTCCATAAGATAAGATAAGATAAGAACATGTCTTAACGTCTTGAAAATCCAGATGAGCTTTCTAGTTCTAGTCATTACCATTTCTGTATGTGTATGCCACGATAGCCGTTGGTCAACCATAATACCTAGATACTTAGTGCTACTCACTTTATTTATTTGAAGACAAGAACAACTAGCGCCAAGAGTATCATGACAAGTATGGATTTTTAAACAAAAATCGGGCCCAGGTTGAGTATTATTGTAGTTTGAAAAAAGTGTTAGTAAGTTAGAATTTAACCAGTTAGCAATCCTAGTAAGACCGATTTCTGCAGTTTTGTGTACAGAATCCCACGAGTCACCACTGAAGACAACAGCTGTATCGTCAGCGTAGGAGAAAACACGTCCTGAATCTAGTTCAATTTTACAAAGGCTATTTATATAAATTAAAAACAATGTCGGGCCTAGCACACTGCCTTGAGGGACTCCGAAGTCAATGTTAGTCTCCTCACTTACATGCTTTCCGATTTTAACGCGTTGTTTTCGTTCTTGAAGATAATTTCTTAGAAGAGCCAAGGGGACGCCTCTTATGCCAATGTTCTCTAGCCGATGCACAAGGATGGAAAACGAGACGGTATCAAAGGCTTTTTTTAAATCTAAAAAGACAGTAAGACATTTTTTCCTTTTATCTACCAGTTCAACTATATGAGATGTTAGACCTGTTACAGCGTCTTCTGTTGATATTCCTTGTCTAAACCCATATTGACAGTGAGAGAGAATTTTAAATTTATTTAGGTAATTCATTAGACGACTGTTTATTAACTTTTCTATAATTTTGGAGATTGCAGGCAGAACAGAAATAGGTCTGTAGCTACTGGTATCATCCCTATTCCCACCCTTATACACAGGTGTGATGACAGCCTGCTTAAGAGTCGCTGGGAAAATGCCCTGTCTAAAACAGAGATTAACTAGATGGGATATTATTGGTACGACCACATCACGGGCAATTTTTAAAATTTTTGTAGATATGTTATCATAACCTGGGGCGCTCTCCGATTTAAGACCCATTAATACGTCATATACCTCTCTCGGATCAGTTTCGAGTAACGCAAATGAAGTGACCTGCGAGTCGCATGAACTGTAATTGGCATTGAAATTTTGGGTTGAATTACTAGAAATAATATCGTTGGCTAAGATTTTTCCAATATTAGAGAAATATTTATTCACATAATTTATTGACTCATCAGGAGATGACTTTATACCTAATAAATCTAAATTTTGAGTTTTATTTGATTTACGTTGCGTTATATCGTTTATAGTATTCCATAGCTTTTTCGGATTATTCTTAGCGTTAGTTAATTGTTCTTTGTCATATTTTCTTTTTATTTTTTTTATAAGATTGTTGCAATAGTTACGATACCTTCTGTATGTTATTTTAAGGACTTCGTTATTAGAATCTGAGCGTAACTTTCTCTGCAAATTATTCCTGTTCTGTATGCAACGTAAGATTCCTAAGGTAATCCAAGGCTTAATTATGCGATTATTTCTCGGGACTAAAGTTGTTATCGTATTATGCAACAGGCAATAGCTTAGTTTCTCTATCAAAACTTCTGCGAGTACAGTAGGATTATCAAATGAGTTTAGGTCCAAAATATTGTTTTCTTTTAAGCTAAGTAACGCCTTCTCAAAGTCAATGTTTGTTTTGAATTTAGAGCATTTTTTAATGTTAACCACATCAGATAGCTTCAAAAAAATCATGAAGTGATCGGTAATGGTAGTACTCAATACAGCAATAGTAGCAGATTTATTATTTTTATTAATTTTTAGTATAAAATGATCCAAACAATTATCATTTCTTGTCGGCAACGAATGTCCTGGTAGCAGGGCATGCATTGCCAGCATATTAAGATAACTAAGCCTATTTGAACGCTCATGTGCTTGTTCATTAATTTTTTGTATTATATTTATGTTTAAATCGCCCGTTATTATTATATTTTGACAAGCTTGAAGGGAATCTAGGTACTTACTAAGGGAATTTATAAAGTTTTCAGCGTTACTGTTTGAAGGGGAGCGATAAATACCGAGTATAGTAACATTATGCATACTTATTTGCAAGCATGATGCTTGAGTCAATATTATTTCTTTAACATTAACTGCATGAGTGTTTTTAACATATGCGACCACACCGTCGCAACGGTTTACATGATTAGTTGTAGAGAAGGTTAAATAATTTTGATTGATTTGGGGGATGGTTTTGTTGGTATTAAGCCTACATTCACTTAAAATTATCACATCAACATCGAACTTAAAATGTGTTAGTGTAATTTGTAAATCATTAATATTGCTATAAATGCTTCTGATGTTCTGGGAAACAATTGTCAGATCCGTATTTCGTGCATGGGTTTGTTTCGCAAAGTACTCAATTTTAAATTCATCAGATTGTGCAATAACCATATCGTCTATTCCTTTTAGAGTTGTAAGTGAGCTATCCATTGAAGAAGTAATTTAAAAAACTATGTTTTGATCCAAGAATAGTATTGCATAAATAAAATTTAAGTGATATGTTGAGTTTTCGAGTGACATTGTAAAAAATATAGCTTACACATTTTTTGAAACTGGTATATATGGGTAGAGGACACTTATACAAACAAAAAATGTTAATCAATATGGTGGCCTAAAGTGTCACGTTTCCGAGATATTTGGAGGTAAAGATCGCCATATGTGAATTATGACAATCATTAAAAATTAACTTATTACGTGTTTATATGCATTCGATTGTATTCAAATAATAGTTCCCAGATTGATTTATCAAATTTTTTAGAATAGAGTTACACTAGGTATACGAAAAACAATATTTTTAATTACTTAACTACTAAACAGCATCGTAATATTCGCTATGAACCACAATGTTGTCAAAGTGGCTCGGATCGTGACTTGTTTTCCATCTTGTCATTATTATACAAACAAAAATGACAATACTTGTCCTAAAATCTATGTTACCAAGTTAATTGGAACTAAAGATCGCTAAGTAATATTCCCTGGGCGCCAAAATTGCAATAGCGATGTAAATAAATAAAAAAAAAACCCGGTCCCGCGGCCGACCCGACCTAATAAAACTTCCACCTAAATGAAAGTCCCGTCTTCGTGGAAGACTGCTCGCGTGCACACAATGGCACCGGTGGCTTCTAACGAAGTTACCAGCATATGGGCTTCCCGAGGGACTATGCAAATGGGTCACCAATTTTCTGTCCAGCAGATGCATAAGAGGTGAGAGATATAAATGCTGGCGTCCCGCAAGGGTCTGTACTGTCCCTAATACTGTTCCTGCTGCATATCAATGAAATGCTGTCTATTGACGGCATTCATTATACAGAGGACGCTCATTGCAAATATTCCTCGTTTCGTGGTGGAGGAAAGCCGCGAACGGCTTGTGTCTGAAATCGAGAGCACACTAACTAGTATCTCCGATTACGGTCGACTAAACCTAGTCCATTTCAATCCCATTAAGACCCAACTCTGCGCGTTCACCGCTAAGAAAACCCCATTTACTGTGGCTTCACAATTCCAGAACACGGACATCAGTGAAAGCATCGGGATCCTCGGCATCGACATTTCTAACGACGTCAATAGACCGTCTAGAAGACAAGGTTAAGCTAGCATCCAAAAAACTCGAAGTGCTCAACAGAGCGAAGCAGTACTTCACATTGGGGCAAAGGCTGCAACATTACAAGTCGCAAGTCCGGCCTTATATGGAGTACTGCTCTTACCTTGTACGGGCAACCGTACATGGCGTATTTAATTTCATATAGATAATTTCTGTATGCCGCAAACACTTTGCCAAGCTTGCATTTTGGTGAAATTATTATAACAATACAATAAAATAAATTAGTGTCGCTACAGCACTCGCACGAGGTGGTTTTATTTATACTCCTGGGAGCCGCCTCCCATCATCATCATCATGTAGCACAACATCATCAGTGTGAGGCCATCAGCCCGCACTGAATCCATATCATCATATGTAGGATTTACGCCCCTACATTTTGGTCCTTCGAACCTACGGGACCTCGCGTTCACGTTTTAAGTCCAACAGGACCCATCGCATCTATACAGTTCGGTCGCGAGAAGTTTCGTCAAGCGAGGTGCCGTGAACTAAGTTCTGTGTAGCAGTGACTAGGAAAACAGTAGACTTTGACAGGGGGCAAACAGCTCTCACAAAGTCTTCACACAACAGGGAGCATACAGCTCTCACTAAGTCTTCACACAGCAGCGGCAGCACACAGCTCTCATTCCGAGTTCCAGCAGCGGGAGCACACAGCTCTCATTCTGAGGTTCAGCGCGGGAGCACACACAGCTCTCATCTTGAGTGCTTCAGTGATCACCGCTACGCAACATCAGACTTCGTTAAGTAAAATCTTTCCATATTTGACTTACTTTACATTCATTATCTACAATGGATACCCTACACAAGCTGAGCCAACAGGCGCGATATCATCATCAGGTGGACATGCAGTCACCATCGTGCTGAGCTAACAAGAACGCTCAGCAGCTTACAGCACCTAGCAAGTGGTGTTCAAGATGTAAGCATATCAAGATCCTCAAACAGCACCAAACAGTAGTGCACGAGGTAAATATCAGCAGCTTCCTACCAATCAAGTGGTTTTCACGGAAGTTCTCAAGTAAACATCATCGCAGCGCCAGGCTCACCAACAACGGCATCATCCTGGTGGCAACAAGCTCGCTATCTTCAATCATGACTACAGGATATCAGCAGGCTCACCAACAGCAATATCATAATGGGGGCACTCATCAACATCGTGCATCGTAATAAGTACCGCATATCCACGATGAAAAGCAACGTCACTTCTGTGGCCAGGAGATTTATCAGAATAAAACTCCAGCAGCAGCGGCCGGGTATCGTAAGAGCAAGCTATCAATTTGGCAGAACCAATATGGCAGCAGATTGCAACAAAGAGATGGAACATTATAGCAAAGGAATGTAACAAGTTTATCAATATGGTGGAACCAGTTAATGAATCAAGAGTGTATCAATTTGATTGACCAGAAGACGTTATCAGCAATCAGAAATATATCATTTGTGGACTTAGAAGTGCAGTTATAGTATTACGGTGTACATACATGGTTTTATATAATTTATCATTCATTATTTTAGCATTTTATTGTTTCTTTACAACGAACATACAGACAGACAATTTTTACATTTCATACGTGTTCTAAAAATAGCAAACATACAGTTAAGCTTTCAAGTGAATATTGTATTTCATCAGGTTTCTTGTTTCATGACGCAATACATACCGACGGACTATGGACAGTTACCTACTGACATCAGCACATTCGTGTATGCATTTTAAGTGTTTAAATTGTTCTTATCAATTTTATAGTTTCCCTATTATATTATCTCATATATTTTAAAATGTTAATCATTATACAAGATGCATGAGCAAGAATGTATTTTAATCTCTTACAATTTTACATGTTTATCATTTTATATTTGTTTGTTCTATTTTTGGTCGGCAATATGTACGGGCAACCGTACATGGCGTATTTAATTTCATATAGATAATTTCTGTATGCCGCAAACACTTTGCCAAGCTTGCATTTTGGTGAAATTATTATAACAATACAATAAAATAAATTAGTGTCGCTACAGCACTCGCACGAGGTGGTTTTATTTATACTCCTGGGAGCCGCCTCCCATCATCATCATCATGTAGCACAACATCATCAGTGTGAGGCCATCAGCCCGCACTGAATCCATATCATCATATGTAGGATTTACGCCCCTACATACCTGGATACCAGTTTGGGCCTTTAGACTCCGTTCAGCGACGTGCCATTAGAATTGTCCACGATCCCGAGCTCACAAGCGGCTTAGGGCCCCTCAATCTGAGGAGAGACTTTGCCTCCTTATGTGTTCTACCGCTTGTAAAACGGACAGTGTTCTGTAGAATTGTTTAACCTGATGTCCACGGCTACCTTCTACCATCGCAAGTCTCGCCATTGACGAGGAGTCCATCCTCACACATTGGAACCAAAATAGTTTCAAACTATGCGGTCTCAAAGGAGCTTTCTTCGCATACAATCAGGCGGGCCGTATGTTTGTTTGCTACCTAAGTAGTTTTAAAAAAACCTTTTATTTAAAGGTCACGGCTTGTTTCTGTTATATGTTTTAATATATTTTTTGAACTGTGATGCAGTATTATTTGACCACTATTGCTTAAAAACAAAAACATACATCAACTTTAAACTATTGTCATTCGTCTCATATTATATATACATCGATATTCCAATATCTCGGTAACATGATATTTTAAGACAAGTATTGTCATTTTTGGTTAATAACGGCGACATGGAAAACAAGTTAACCACTACGATCCGAGCTACTTGACAACATTGTGTTTCATTGCGAATATTGCGATGCGGTTTAGTAGGTAACCAATTAATGAATATTATTTTTTCGTGCTCTTTGTTTTGCTATATTCTAATAAAAAGTTAAATCAACCTGGGAACTATTATTTGAATACAATCTAATGCATATAAACACGTAATAAGTTCATTTTTAATGATTGTCGTAATTCTCATATGGCGATCTTTACCTCCAAATATCTCGGAAACGTGACACTTTAGGTCACCATATTGATTAACATTTTTTGTTTGTATAAGTGTCCTCTACCCAAATATACCACTTACACCGTGCGCCGCGACATTGAAAAAAAATCAAAATGGCGGCGGGTGGCTATGCCAGCTCCCATACAAAAATGTTCGTACCCCTTTAGCTTCATAATTTTAACAGCTCACGCCTATGAAGTGTCGTATTTTTTCGGTAATTACTTACTAACGATAATGTCGTTCTTCATTGACGGGTCCCACCCACTTAGTGAAGTGCCACGCACAACGAACAACCAGACTATCAATAATCAGTTTAGAAATAAAGTAAATCGAACATTAGAAGTTAAGATTTAGTTAACTATATAATTTTTTGTAAACATTTTCATTATTTGCGCACTATAATATAATATATTATATATCTATCACGCAGTTATCCGTAAAAAACCACTACATACCCTAATAATTTTATTAGTTTTTAATTGTCACAAATTGATTATTGCCGGTCCAAAAAATCATTATGCTGAATAATAATATAATTAATTCAATAGAAAAAGATATGTTTGTTTTGTGTAATCCGTACAGCATAACCATGCAATTATCGATTCCAAGTTCTATGAGAATAATAATTGATAATCGAACCGATTCATTAACGATTATACACTACCCATCCCTACTGTAAGTTGTCAACATTTTTGAGAGGTGTATGCATTGAATTAATAATTCAATGGGTGTATGCATTTTTACGTGTGTGAGTATCTATGCCCACATGCCCACGGTAGCTTAGTGCTAGTGGGCGAACGAATATCTGCCCTGAGATTTATGTGTGCGTGATTTCGTTGTGTGCGAAATATTTGTAAAAATATGATTGCGTATGTGTAGAAATTAAAATAGTGGGAGTCAAGCGGCGACACTGGTCCTAGTACAAAATTGGAGCGAGGGCCTTTCCAACCTTATTTATCTATTCCGTGATGACAACTCTACAATCCCTTCCTTTCATAATTTAGAGATTAGCATAATGATGAGTCAAACAATTGGTTCCTATAATTAATTATAATTATAAAGATTAAAATTATAGTTATGAAAACAAAACAATAAACTTTCTAGTAATCACAATCTGCAGATAGAAGTAGTTTTATGTAAAAATTATACTTATATAAATAAATAGCATGAATGACAAGGATGTATGCATGTTAAGATAGTTATTGATAAACAACTAATTATATTTTATAATTTTGGTACCCATCTTAATATAAGATATATATACCTACCTATACTATTACAATCAAATCAAATACTATTTCAATAAGCCTATGAACTAATAGAGTCTAGTATGAGTTTAAGGTCAAAGTCTTTATATTTGGCAGGGGTCTGACTATGTCTCTTAGGTAAATTGTCAGTCATGGATTCTTGTTCTTTGGTCAGTGTCATAGAGTTGTCTGTCATCGCCGGTAAAGTTTCATTTTTGTCCTGAACCTCATCATGAACCTCCTCCCTATTGATATCAAATTTTTTCAAGTCTCTTTCTTTTATGGGTTGAAAGTGAGATGAATTTCTCCTTATCATCTTTCCTTCAGGGGATTGAGCGGCTATGGAATTACCATGTTTCCAGATAACTTTTTTTTTTTTTTTTTATACAACTAAGTCGGTAAACAAGCATACGGCCCGCCTGATGGTAAGCGGTTACCGTAGCCATATGGACGCTTGCAACACAAAAAGCATCGCTCACGCGTTACCGACCTTTCCCCCCTCCCCTATGAGCTCTGGCGACCTTACTCACGCGCAGGAACACAACTTTACACAACATAAAGTTATTTGGCTGCGGTATTCTGTAAGGTGGAGGTACTTCCCCAGTCGAGCTGCTTTTTGAGCGAATAAACGCTGTGCTCTACCTCTCTCAAAAACTGTGTGTTTAGTAGTAACAGTGGAGTAGACAATTTATTTTCCTTTCTTTGTCTTATTAGAACTTTGTCACCAAGTTGAATTTCAGATTCTTTTGCATGTCTTTTCTTGTCAGCATATTGTTTGTAGTTATCCTTCTTTAGTCTATCCATGTCTCGCATTTCCTCGTCTTCCCAGTTATGATTTTGTGTAATTTCTGGAATTTTTGATCGTATGTTTCTTCCTCTAAAAACGTTTCCAGGTGGCAAACCCGTAGTGCTGTGAGTAGGGATTGCAAAATCCGGATTTTTTTCAAATCCGGATTCCAAGTTTGTCATCACATATAAATCCGGATTATCCGGATTTTTCGAATTTCGGTATTTTTTTTTTTGCAATCATTTGTAGTTTTAAATTGTACGCGTAGTTTTATGCTAAACTATTAGTAGTTTGAAGATGGGTGTTCTATTTTATTGTTTTTACATTGTTTTTGAATAAAAATAAAATAAAATTGGAAATAGTCTAAAAAAATAAAATATGGACTTGCGTTTGGCCACTGAGCTTAAGGATAATGACGAAACCTAAGTGTGAGCACGCTTATCCAGATGAAACTACTATGGCCTTGAAAGTGCCTAGATTGTAAGAGTCAGATAACACAGACGCCGGCCGAAGTTCCACTTCCCTTGCTGTCCGCATGACAGGTATGTCAACAACGTACGTGTGAAAAATTTCCCGGCTTCATGTAGTTCGAAGTAAAAATGGGGGTGGTGGATGGAATAAGGTTGAAAAATTCCTGCACATACTCTCCAAATATATCCTGTAGAAAACCGATAAGGCAAGCAACCATTCTCCGATGAGTGAGATGAGATGATCGATCATCTCAACCAAGAAATTTCACCAAGAGATCTCAGTGACCAGATTGGCATTGCCCCAATCGGTGACTGCCTGTCAGGTCACGTTCAAACGCTCTACTATGGCCTCTCGCAACAATTCGATCTAGTCACTGGTGGTTAGCGCGCTGGAAATATAGACAACGGTGCTATCGTCTGCGTACACTGGACACCAGATCGTTAATATGCAGCAGAAATACGGTAGCAAAGAGAACTGAACCCTAAAGCATTGTTTGCCAAAAGGCCCGACGAACATCCGTCTATGACCACATGAATAAACCGTTCGCTCACGAAATTAGAAACCCAGGAATACAGACCACCAGAGACTCCATATCAAGGATGCTTACTTAGAAGGCTGGTGTGCCAGACCCGAAATTAAAAATATTCTGAGATCAGCCGATGTACAAAATGCTTTCAGCGGTAACCCATCTAGAACTATAATTCTTGATATTACGTTGTGCAGAGTTGTTACTCGCGCCGCGCGCGCGTCGCCTCCATCTAAGACTCACTGGCCGACTTAGCTACTAGCTAGATGGATGAGCGGGAGCAACTAGCAGCGTGTGAGCCGAGTGGTTTATAGAGTTTATTATAGATCGTATAGGCTTATTTATGGTAGCTGCTCCGATAGCATGGACATAAATGCTGGCGGCCCGCAAGGCTCTGTGTTGTCCCCAACACTGTTCCTACTGCATATCAATGATATGCTGCCTATTGACGGCATTCATTGCTATGCGGACGACAGCACAGGGGACGCTTATTACACGGGCCGTGCAAATATCCCTCGTTCCGAGGTGGAGGAAAGCCGCGAACGGCTGATGTCTGAAATCGAGAGTACATTAACTAGTGTCTCCGATTGGGGTCGACTAAACCTAGTCCATTTCAACCCCACCAAGACTCAAGCCTGCGCGTTCACCGCTAAGAAAACCCCATGGTCTGTGGCTCCATAATTCCAGAACACCTCCTTGAACATCAGTCAAAGCATCGGGATCCTTGGCGTCGACATTTCTAGCGACGTTTTGTTACGAAGTCACTTGGAAGACAAGGTTAAGCTGGCATCCAAAAAGCTCGGAGTGCTCAACAGAGCGAGGCAGTACTTCACATCGGGGCAAAGGCTACAACTTTATAAGTCACAAGTCCGGCCTCATATGGAGTACTGCTGTCACCTATGGGTGGGAGCACCTGGATACCAGCTTGGGCCTTTATACTCGGTTCAGCGACGTGCTATCAGAATTATTGACGATCCCGAGCTCACAAGCGGTTTAGAGCCCCTTAGTCTGAGGAGAGACTTTGCCTCCTTATGTGTGTTCTACCGCTTGTACAACGGAGTGTTCTAAAGAATTGTTCGACTTGTTGCCCACTGCTACCTTCTACCTACTAAATTTGAATTTTTTAGATATTTTTTTTACCTTCGTAGAACAAAAATTGATAGATGTTTCAGTGATTAGCGACACTAGAAGTTCATTTGGCACATTGTGTTATGAATGTTTTTTGTTTTTATGAGCCATATTTAAACATTTCTCACGGTTTCTCTAAAAACCGTAAAACTTACTATTTTGGGAAATGTACAAAAATAGTTAATCTTAAACAAAAAGTATCAACGAGTTCTACCGCTTGTACAACGGAGTGTTCTAAAGAATTGTTCGACTTGTTGCCCACTGCTACCTTCTACCATCGCAACTCTCGCCATCGACGGGGAGTCCATCCTCACATATTGAAACCAGAATTGTTTCGAACTGTGCGGGCTCAAAGGAGCTTTCTTCCGCGGACGGTCAGATTGTGGAATGAGCTCCCCGCCGTGGTTTTCCCAATGGAGTACAGCATGGGGTTCTTCAAAAAGGGCGTGAAGAGATTTCTTCAGGGTCGGCAACGCGCAAGTGATGCCCCTGGTGTTGCAAGCGTCCATAGGCTACGGTAACTGCTTACCATCAGGCGGGCCGTATGCTTGTTTGCCACCTTAAAAAAAAGGCACCGTAAACAGACGCGGCAACGCAATCGCACGAACTAAAGCGCAGGAGTTTAAAATATGCGGATATGTGCGTCAGAGTAATACTGACCTACATCTACTGGATATTCAATGATGAGAATTGTAATTAACCATAAACTATTGTCAATTATGATTTAAGGGTAAACATCAGTTACCAGGCGGGAAATTTGAATTTTTTAGATATTTTTTTTACCTTCGTAGAACAAAAATTGATAGATGTTTCAGTGATTAGCGACACTAGAAGTTCATTTGGCACATTGTGTTATGAATGTTTTTTGTTTTTATGAGCCATATTTAAACATTTCTCACGGTTTCTCTAAAAACCGTAAAACTTACTATTTTGGGAAATGTACAAAAATAGTTAATCTTAAACAAAAAGTATCAATTCTACAATATGCTAAATGAACTACTGGTCGCGAATCACTGAAATATCTATCCATATTGTTCTATGAAGGTTAAAAAAAACAAAATTCGGAAAATTTCAAATTTCCCGCCTCGTAACTGATGTTAACCTTAAATTCGAAAAAACCGGATTTGATTCTGAATATTCGGATTTATAATAGGCCCAAAAATCCGGATTTTTCAGTCATTTTCGAATTTCGAAGTATCCGGATTGCAATCCCTAGCTGTGAGGTGTGGTACGGTAGGCTGATCATTAATTCTTTTTTCCAATCTAGTTTTGAAGCTTGTGCAATTCGCAGTCTCCTCAAAACATTTCTATTTTGTCTATCTACTTCTCCATTGGCCTGTGGCCATAATGGTGTAGTATGCCTTAATTTAATTCCATTAGATTTGAGGAAATCCTTAAATTTATGATCTCTAAAAGCTGGTCCATTGTCACATATTATTTCTTCCATTATTCACGACATATTACTTTCTCCAAAGCTTAAAATATGCCATCTCGAAATCTCCACCCAGTATAGTCACACAATTATTATGGGCGATTTTAATACCTGTTTTCTCAAATCTGACAACCGCTCAACTCAGCTTAATGCAGTGGTTAACTCCTGTAATTTAAATATACTTCCACTAAATGCTACTCATTTTTTCCGACACTGCGATCCTTCTCTTCTTGATCTTATTTTAGTCTCTTCTCTTGACCATGTTGCCAAACATGGTCAATGCACAGGTGATGCCTTTTCTTACCATGATCTTATTTTTCTTTCTTACAAAATTCGTCCTCCTAAACGTAAATCAAGAATTCTTATGCAGCGCAATTTTGGTAACATTGACGTGGATCGTCTTTATAAAGACGCTGCAGAAATGGACTGGTCAGTAATTCACAATGCACATAGTACTGATGAGCAAATTAAAATTTTCAATTCCTTACTGATTCAGCTGTATGATATGCATGCATCAGTACGACCAGTAAGAGGAAAACACCTTCCTGCTCCATGGTTCACGGATGAAATAAAAGCGTTACAATTGAAGAAAAATATTTCCAAATCCAAATTTAAATTAGACCCTGACAAGTATCGTGAAAAATACAGACAGAATCGGAATCGCTGCAATAAGGTATGTAGGGATGCACAACGACGCCATATCCATAAATCTGTAGAAGATGGTGATCCAGCTAAAGTCTGGAAATTCTTAAAATCTTTGGGAGTTGGAAAATCCAAAAACAATCAATATTATTAATAATTTAAAGGAGAATGACTTTTTCTAAGGGGAGTTGGGCCCACTTCGAAAATGTTTGTGTCACAATGATTTATTTTTTATTTTGTAGAAAAAATACTATATTTTCATAATCAGTAAACAGTTTTAATTTTCTGACCCGGGTTTAAGAGCTTTTTTCTTTTTTCTGATGCAGAATTTAAGGTTATAAAATGCAAAAAATGGCTATTTACATAGTTTGTTTTAGTAATTCAATGGTTTAGAATTAGTAAGTCGGTAATCTTAAGATTTTTTAATGGAGGCCACTTAAAAAAATCAATTTGTGTTTATTGTAATGTTTTGCGAAAGATTAAACGTAGGTATGCTAGACTTTTTGGCGGGAACTTGCAAAGTCACATAGCGTCTTCGTTTTATTTCCATAAATTCCTGTAATTTCAGGTTAATGCATATTATCAGTGGTGTTTTATCCAATAAAGATCAATCTATGTGCACACAAGTTCAGTGAAATGAATTATGTATATTGTGACTTTTCAAGTTGTCTCAAAAGGTCCGTGAGAAGTTTTAGTACAATGAAAACTATTTTACTAAAATATATCTGTTACGGACGGTGACTGATAGTGCGGACTATATGAAAATGATTTATTTAGTGACCAGAACTAAAATATAACTTGACACTGGCAAAAATAAGTCCTCATAAAATAGATTTGGTAGCCAAACTTACCTATTCAAAATATAACTCGACACTGGCAAAAATAAGTCCTCGTAAAAAAGATTTGGTTGCCAAACTTACCTATTTATAATATAACTCGACACTGGCAAAAATGAGTCCTCATAAAAAAGATTCGGTTGCCAAACTTACCTATTTATAATATAAAATGACAGTGGCAAAAATAAGTACTCATAAAAAGGATTTGGTTGCCAAACTTAAAACTAAGAAGATTTTATTTTTAGTAAAATAAATTAATACTTTTAAGAAATTATTTTATGTTACTTGTTACTTTTTATAACTATAATATTATTGTAATAGGAACTAACATACTGTTTGGAAAATAATCATTGTCATCAAACACAATTATAAATAAAATGTGTATTTGGCATTTCTGCTACCTTTAACCGACGAATATTATCTAATATCACTCTCGTAATTTCGTTTCATCATTACTAGCGTTATTCAACAGAAAAAGCTATATAGACCGTTTTTAACTACGACAAATCTAATTTAACACCTGGCAACATTCGATATTAATAAAACTATGATTCGGATGGCGTACGGTTTCAGATATCTGTGGTGCGGAAGGCGTACCTACAGGTGTAAAGGAGTTCAAGCGAATATATTATTAATGTTGTTTTTAATCCTCGGGATAGAAAAATATTAATATTTTGTGAATGAACAAAATAAAATAAGACTTGATTTTTGAATCATATTTGATTGAGACACGCGATGACACAATAGTGGGCCCAAATATGGTCAATCTCCTTTAGACTCACTTAATGCCCATTTTTCTTCGTCAGCGCCTTTTGATACTGGATCAATTTTTAATTTAAGACACTTAAATACTTATCTAAAACCCTAAAAATGTCGTCCTCTAAGCTTATTTGAAGTACCATCTTTCTTATAACCTGATAATTAATGATTAAACGAACTTACCTGTACGTGAAGTTCTATCATAATTATACGAGGGCTTTGTCCGAAGAGATTAGCATTAGGTTTACATGTAGTAGACACACGGTGTCGCCAATCTGCACTGTCATTGAGATTTTTTTTTTTTTTTTTTTTGTGGTGGGTAGATGTCACCTACAATCTTCATTTAGTTTAGAGCACCGAATTCTTTCTTTGCAAATGTTGATATTTGAATGTATTCATATTAGGTAAATAGATATAGGTATCTATGTAATGGTAAATATTAGTTAATTATTTGGGAAATGATAATGGGGTGGGTGGGTTGCTAATCTCTTCGGACAAAGCCCTCGTATAATTATGATAGAACTTCACGTACAGGTAAGTTCGTTTAATCATTAATTATACTCATGCTTTGTCCTCGAGATTAGCATTAGGTTTACATGTAGATGTTGAGAGTGAAGATATCAACTTTTCAAAGAAATAGTAGATTTATTTACTTAAGTAATCAATAAATGAAATATATATCATATTTAGCTTAAATACAACATAATTTTTATTCTAAATTAACATCATATTAATTTAATCATTTAATGAATCATTCATAACATTTCTTGCGAAGGTACCATCCTGATTAGCAATTTGAGTTATATCTCTATTATAAAATTTACCAAATGTTCGGGAGTTATTACTCCATCCTGCCGTTTTTCTGATAATGTCCAAATTAACACCCAGCCCGTGAGCCTTAGAAGTAGCGGCATGTCTTGTGCTATGGGCAGTAAAGATGGACACATCTATTCCACAACTATTCAGAGTTGATTTAATCCATCTGCTTAATGTCTGAGATGAGATGGATTTGTGAGGTTTCCTGATACTTATAAAAAGGCTATCTTCACTTCGCAAGGTTTTTGTTAAATTTAGATAACAGCGCAATGTAACAACAGGGCATATTTCAGGTCGTTCATGAAAAGTAGGAAGAATAAGCATTGGCTGTAATGTTCCAGGACGGGAGGATTTTATCAAGTCTGGGATTTTTATGTTAATTTGATCTGGTAGAAGTTCAATATTTTTTATGTCAATCATCGTGATCGTTTGAACTCTGTGTGCTGTTGTTAGTGCGAGTAAAGTAGCTAATTTCTTTGATAAATTTTCTAAATTTAATGTTTCGTTAGGGTACCAGCTTGCTAAAGAGTTGAGTACAATAGATGTGTCCCAGGTAGTGTTATACTTGGGCAACGGCGGACGCAGTCTAAAAACCCCTTTAAGGAAACGCTTTATTTGATCATCATTGGCTATTTCTTGGCCAAGAATAAGAGATAGAGCTGACCTACAGCTATTCATCGTTCCATATTTTGCACCTGACTCATATAAGTGCGTTAGAAACATTATAATATTTGGTACGGTTCCCATGTATAAATTAATTTTATTGGATTTACAAAATATGAACCACTTTCTTAAGTATGTGTCATACTGTTTAACTGAATTTTCAGAAAGTGATGCCAACATTATTGGTATGGAGGCTGAAGGCACACCCTTTTTCAAGAGTGACGTCCTGATAACATCCCGGCAACCAGGGTAATCTTCCGATGCACATCTCGATTGCTGGAATGAGAGATAATTAACGTGTCAGACGGTTTGCAGACCAACGGTTCTGAAATAAGAAGACTCTTAAATAAATGGTACCATGGTTGTGTGGGCCAAAATGGGACTACCATGATTCCCTTAGCTTTGTCATTAATTATTTTCCTCAATGCCTTCAAAATAACGGAAAATGGTGGAAAACCGTAGAAATTAAGATCTGACCACGGAATTGTAAATGCATCTATTAAACAGGCATCTGGGTCTCTATGCCACGATATGTATCTGGTACATTTTTTGTTCAATCTACTGGCAAATATGTCAATTTCAGGATTTCCAAAACGTTGTACAATATGTTGAAATGCAAAATCTGACAGCTCCCACTCGATGTCTGGGTGAACACGTCGTGATTCTGCATCCGCGACATCATTTTCGACTGAGCTGATGTACGATGCAAAAACAAACAGATTGCGTTCTTCACACCACTGCCAGAGTTCTCGGGTGACGTTTGTGAGGTGAGGGAACTGGACACCTCCCATGCGATTTACATACGATATAGCCGTGGTATTGTCAATCCGTAAAAGAATTTGGCAGTTGTGATAAGACTTCGCAAAAATTTTAAGTCCAAAGAAGGCAGCTAAAATTTCTAAATAGTTAATATGTCGTAAACGTTCACTGTCCGTCCACATCCCACTAGCGCGTTCCCCACTACATGCAGCTCCCCATCCCGTAGTTGAGGCATCGCTATAAATTTCTAAACAAAACTCGTTTTGTTTAATGACATTTATGGGGTGAACGATTGCATGAGACCACCACTCAAGATCTGGTAATATTGATGGTGATATACTCATGTGTTTCTCATAATTATCGTCGTCTTTCAGTGATAAATATTTACACCGCTCCAGTTCTTTTGTATAAAGCCAACCGTATTTGACGGCTGGGCAGGCTGAGGTAAGTAAGCCAACTAAACGAGCAAATTGTCTAACCTTACAGTGTTTTAAGCTACGGAATTTATTAATTTCAGTTTTGATTTTTAAAACCTTATCTTCTGGCAAGGAAACTTGTAAATTCTGAGAATCGATTATGAAGCCCAAGAATTTACACGTCGTATCAGGTGAGAGATTACTCTTTTCAACGTTAATAATAAAACCTAGGGCCTCTAAAAGCCTAGTTGTGTCGTTAATGTTTTTTAGGCATGATTTCCGAGAATTAGATATCAATAAAGTGTCATCTAGATATATTGTTGATATATGGCCATAGGATCTCAGTAAACTGATCACCGGTTTCATAATCTTGGTGAATACAAAAGGGGCAGTACTTAGGCCGAATGGTAAAACATTAAATTCATAAATTTTTTCTTCAAATTGAAAGCGGAGATATTTTTTGGACTGATCATGTACGCGTATCAAAAAATATGCATCTTTTAGATCTACCGTACTCATAAAACAGTCCTTGGAAACAAGTTTTAAGGCCGTACGTAGATCCTCAAGCTTAAAGTGTGAAGTATCAATGAATTTATTGAGCGATTTTAAATTCAGTATAAACCTAAATTTACCGTTAGGTTTTGGTATTAAAAATATTGGAGATAAAAATTGGTCCTGGCAAGGTTGACATTGTGTAATGGCTCCTATTCTTAAAAGATTATGAATAGAATGCTCATATTTAATTTTTTCCGTAGTGGAAAAGACTCTTGGCGCAGGAACGTTAGTTTGTTTCACTGGGCGAGAAAAAGGTATTTGATACCCTTCTATCCAAGATAATATAGTACTGTCGCGCGTTATGAGTGACCATTGACGGTGAAAGTATGAAAGCCTACCGGCATATTTTACCGTGTCTAACGGCGGTTGCGGCTGCGATTCTGCGCTGGACGCGACGACGGCTTCGATGAGCTGGCGGGGCGATCCTTGTATGCGAGCTCCTTCGTCCTCGGATTCCCCTTCGGCTTGTAGTTCTGGGAAGGAGCCCGCCAGTTTAAATTTTTCTGCTGCGGTTTATTTTTCATTACCGGTGGTTTCACTGGAGCTGGTTTCATGTCGGCTCCGGATTTAGATATGGCTTTAGCAGCCTTTAATGTTTCAGCTAAGCCTTCACTGAAAAGGAGTTTGTCGATTTTTGTTGCTTGTAATTGATCTTTAAGATCTTTTTTCAGAGTGTTAAGTATGAAGCTTCTTCGTATTGCCGAATCAGTGTTCTGGCTATCGCACATGAGCTTAATAGCGTCCATTAATGATTGGATAAGGGCAGTATTTTTGGTTCCGTTGACATAAGTGATGTGAGAACTTTAGCTACGCATGATATTGCGGAGGTGCGCTGTTTCTGTCTGAGTTCAATGCCCTTGTCTCTTTTTGATACAGCTTCAGGAACAGCAGCACTCACCTCTGGATTGAGAGTGGGTGCTTCAATCAGAGTGCAGTTTCCCGGTGGTAAATACTTATCCATGAGCTCCTTGCGGCTTTCTTTCGGCAACCCCGTCCTAGCTATATGCTCTAGACGAATAGCAAGGTCTGGCTGAATTTGTTCGCCGTATAATTTTGCCTGGGAAGGATCATCTCCTAGTTTTAAAAGGAGTTCATTGTCAAGAGCCGGTTCTGTATGGGTTGGCAGCAGATTTATTTCGGCGCTGGTGTTGGGTGCTGATGTACCCGGAGGGGTGACAACGCTAGTTGAGGGTAGCTCAGTGGCGGCAGCAGCACTGGTGGAAGGTAATGGCGCGGTGGCAGTGGCAGCGGTAGGAGTGGTGCTGGTCGACTGTATTGGCACACCTGGAGTAACGAAATCCCAAGTAAAGCATGGGTAGTATAATCTGGACAAGTGACAGCCCCTAAGACTGACCGCATTCCCAAATTAATACTTTTGCAATTTATTAAGAAAGTGACAGGCCTAATTAGCTGACCACATTATC